>QYAH01000171.1:0-97871 GCA_003988945.1 Chaetoscypha palmicola | reverse complement strand
GGGTTTATATCCCCTAGTCGAGAAGAAAGCGGCGTGAGACATTCGGAGGTATTGAAGTCGTTTTGATCCTTGTTACGTAGGTAGTCAAGTCGTAAAACCTATGAAAACTGAGATAAACCAAGCCAGACATCCAGATGCAGATGCAGATGCGAGGCCAGCGAATCAAACGCTCTGCACGTTGCCTCGCGTCGGACATTTTCTCGTTTCAGCATCACATCACATCACATCACGATCCCCCTGACGAAGAAGACTTGGAAATGGAAACCATGCTTTTGACCAAGTACAGTACAGTACGGAGATGTGCGGGAATATATAAACGTCACAACAGATCTGACGATAGATGGAGAATATATCATCGTACGGTATATCAGTATGAATATAGCTTGATTTCTATCTCTATACCATTAATACATCCCACTTCCAAGCGTTCCATATCCAGCCCATCACGTGTCCTCCTCCCTCCACCTCCGTCCAGCTGTGCTACAACGAAGCCAGGCCTGCGTAGAACCCACCACCAACGTTTCTAACCCAACCATAACCCTCTCACAAAAAACACCACCTAATACAGTCCATACCTCTCAAGCTCACGTCTCCTTCGTTTCCATCTTCCCATCCATCCATCTCCATCCATCTCCTCTCCATCTCCATCTCCTCCTCGGGCAACCCAATTTTCACTATCGAATCCCTCCCCAGCCAAGTGGATACCTAAAATTACCGCACCACTTTTCCTCCACCCCCTTACTCGCGCTATCTTTCGCGTATCGAAGTCTACGCCATACAGTATCTCAACTCAGAGTTATCTCAGTTCTCATACCCTCCTCTGTAAAAGCGCTGTAAAAGCGCTGTAAATGAGAGCTGAGATAAACTCAGAGAAGAATCACAATAGATACGAAATCAAGCTCTCAAAACAAACCACACTATGCTATGTCATGAAAGTTTGATATTCCACACATCGAATTCCATACGCCACGCGCCACGCGCCACATCCTCGCGTGGCCTTCTCGAACGCGAAAAGAAGCAGGAAGTGGTTTGCTTATTCATCCCACCATCCCACCATCCGTACAAAGGAAGGAAGGGAGGAAGGGAGACTGGAAGCTACCTAGGTACTGTAAGGTAAAGCTGTATTTAGAAATTCCAACATCGGGCCGAGAGATGTCGGGTCGTACAGGTTTTCTAGGGTCTACAAAAAGCAAGGGAGGGAGGAATTCCGAGGAAGAGAAATCGAAAGATGGAATAAGAGGTCAGCACATGTATTGTTCATCACAAACGACCAACGAGCGATGCGTGTAGCGTACGACTGTCATTGCCTGTATGCATAGGAATGTGTCCCTGTCCCTGTCCCTGTCCCCGTGGACAATACACGTACAGTATCTTCCTCTTCTCCCATACTGGAGGCATTCATCTATCTTCCGTGTCTCGTTCGGATCTGATAACCCTCAGACCTCCACAATAATCACCCCCCGTGTCCATTTCCATTTTCATTTCCATTCGCATATTCCTCTSCCAATTCTCAACCCCCTCCTCCTCCTCATRAAGCAAGCAAGACCCGCTGCGCAAAAACTCAAAAACTCAAAAACGGCTTCTCGCCAATATGTCCATGGCGCACGTCCCGTTTTGGTATCGGGTGGTGGGTAGCCTCTCCATCTTGAAAACTCAATTCAGATATAAACGCGCGCTATGCACGTTTCTCTCGTCTCCATGTCCACACATATGTACAAACCACAAGCTTGGATTTCAAACAAAGAAGAAGGGAATCCTCTAGTGACAAGCTAGAGGGAATAATGTATCGAATACCAACCCGTTTTAGGGTTGGGGGTGAAGCCAGTTTGGCAGGTGTGAAGTGAATACCCAATAACGCCCGGCCTGGTCCTGGTGGCCTGCTTATCCGAAGGAAAAGTCTATGTCGAAAACAAAAGAAGAAGGGTTACGGAATATGTACGTCGGAGGTGATCGTGTATGTAACAAAGGGTGTGCTGATTGAATGTGCGAACCTTCTCCGGTATCCAGTGGTTGGCAGGTTAGAAAGCGTTGGGAGTATTAAAGATTGCCACCTGGATGTGGATAGGCGCTATTTGGGACCATTCCTGGAATCTGACCTGGAATTCGTCCCATACCGGGAGGTCCACCTCGACCTCGACCACCACCTCTGGGGCCTCCGCGCCCACGACCCGGAGGCGCCGCTCCTGGCAAAGTGAAATCAGGATTTGAGTTCAAAAGTAAATCTTCTCTCGCCTGCTGTGGTGCCGGGCGGCTATTTGGCATCGGTCCTGGATAATTTGGTCCTGGTTGCCACCTAGGATTTACTCCTCGTTGAGAAACCGATGTAAAATTAGAGCGTTCTGATTCGGCAGGACTTCTCTGACCAGATTGGATATCCTCATAAGAGTAATTACCATCCATGCCCCCCAGTGGCTGCTGAGGTGGCATTTGTAATCGKATATTTCCATTTGGACTGTTGTTRGARTAATTGGTTCCTAACGGAGCAGGAGTCATTCCTGGTGGTGGTGTAGCTCCGTGTTGTTGGTCGACAAATCGAGGATCAACATCTTCGTAGTAGTTATCAGAGCTCTCGCGGCGATCGAGSCCTGGCCCCGTGACGGGACTGGGAAGTTCAGCGGCTTGGCCAGCTGGATTCAGCGGCGAAGATCTCCCTGCGGCTCCCTGTCCCCATGCTTGTCTTGGAGGTATGTACCTAGATGACCGTTAGAAAAGAATGAGATTTACGCCTAGAAAGTTTACTCACTCATCTGTGCTATATCTACTCGTTTCGCTCGCTATTGTCTGCCGCCCATCTCTCTGTTGCTGAAGTTGTTGCTGAAGCCCAACCATTCCTGCTACATCACCGTCGCTTTCTCGGATTGTGCCGAAATTTCCATAGCCTCTGGGGGCGTGAGAAGGGCTGCCTGTAGTAGCGTCCATCTCGACTGCCTGTCCTACGGGTCCCTCGTCAAACCCAGGTAGTGGTGGTGGAGATTCAGCGCGTGCAAGTCGCGATCTGTCATCTTCTGGGCGGAATGGGGTGTAACCTGCAGCTGGAGGTAATGGAGGTGGGATCGTTGCAGCATAGGTATTATCGCCATAGCCGGGATTCCGAGCTGGAGATGGCCCTCTGTAACCTCCCGCAGGAGACTGGCCTCTGTAAGCAGATCCATTCTGTGGCGGACCGTACCCAGGTGGTGGGACACCTCTCCCACGAGGCGCAAAACCTCCCCTTGGTGGTCCATAACCTCCTCTTGGAGGTACACCGTAACCACCTCTTCCTTGTGGCGGTCCGTACCCTCCTCTACCATTTTGCGGATAGCCTCCTCTACCTCTGAAGCCTCCTGGACCCCCTCTACCCCTCATAGCTGGATCCGAATACTGTCGATTCAGGTATTGATCACGACTTTGTGATCCCTGTCCATATACTCCTGGCGGTGGTTCAGGCATTGGATTGCCAAATTGGTCACGCTCTCTTGGAGGTCTTGGTGGGCTTCCATTTCCTCTGGATGGTGGTGGSCCATATCCCACAGCCATTCCGGTCATGTTTGGCGGTGCCGGTTCGGTGGGAGATCTAGTGGTTAACGGAATACGTTCGTCACTTGTCCTTTCTGGTCCGGTCTTTGCCGTCTCGAAAGTCGCAAAAGTTGGTAGTTTATCGGCTCCAGGACTACCATTGACTAAAGTCTTGCTTCCCATCGTGGGAGAGACTGCAGTGTTGGTTTCTCCCTGTCGATTGTAGAAATTCTCCCCATTCATCTCTGCGTTCTCCGCAATACGACGTTTCCTCGCTTTTCGACTGACCAGAGTTCGGCGCATAGCGCATGATACAATGCCACTGGCAGCTACAAGAATCGTAGCGGCCAGCACAATATACGACCCCCACGCCATGTGAGGCACAAAGAGTAAGACATCGATCAAGAAGGAAAGCAGAGCTAAGATCAAGGTCAAGATRCTCAGAATGAAAATTCCGAGCAGGTATCGCGGGGAATGCGAAGGGGCATGGAAATGTGCCGAGGCGGAGAGTACGAGCATGATGAGAGTAAAGAGGGCCGCGATTGGGTGGACAATCAGAATCGCCGAAAGGGTCGTTCTCGTAGAACTAGGCAAATCGAACGTTGCGGTTTGAGCATCATTGAACAGACCATCTATAATGTAATTAGCATTCGACTGCTCCAGTCGGCACCTTGCATAATCTTGACGCCCGATCTCCAGACAAAGGCCTCCACCGAACCAAGTATTCCTCAGACGACATACCAGTGCTATATCCAACTTCAACCGGGCTGCATTCTGATGAATTACACCACCCAAATACTCCAAAATCAACGCCATCAAACGAAGCCAGCGGTATTTGTTTGATAATTGGCGTAGAGAGTACCGAGACCAGAAGTAGGAGGAATGCTATCAGCAGCAGCACCGTAAGAGGGGTAGCTGGTCGCAACATCGTGAATTCGATGGCCGGATCGTGTCAAAAAGAGAAGAGGTTGCCGGCGTCCTCAAGACGCGGCGTTCGGAAGAGTATGGTGTTGCGCAATCAGTTGGGGGTATGTAGTCGCAGGAAGATTCGTTGGGTCAGGGTGATGGCTGCATTGACGTTTGAGGTTATCGTGGTTCAATCGCGATCGCATCAATAACTCGTCCCAATTCCTTTCGTGATGTTGTCCTCCTCGCGCAAATCCGACTGTTCGTGTGTGGTTGAAGGATGCGGATGTCAACTGCGGGAGGATCTTGGATCTTGGATGGTGGATGGTGGATGATGGGGGTCCTCCAAGTCTTGGTCAAATCTACTGGTGGCAGAGGAGTGGCTCTGGCTCGTGGTGCTGCAAGCACTTCGGTACGGAGGTTCCATGCACGACGGCGTCCAATCTCTCCTTCGATCGCAGACGAGAACCTTGGCCAGCCACACTGATTACGCCTACACCACCGCARKATACTTCTAGTGTTGAATGAGTGCGACCAGCGACAATCTAGAAGGAAGTTGCAACGAAAATGAGTGACAAGAGTTTTGGTGTGAAGTCGTGGACGACGCACCGTTGCCGGTTGGTTGAGACGATCAATCAGATCTCGCTTGTTTTTCTCCCTGCCCCCCTGAATACTTACTCTACTCCGTAATCTCTGGCACTCGGTCAACTTACGAAGTACAAAGTACGTCGAAGGAGAAGGTAAGGGCCGCGATGCGAGAGTCGTACACAGAAATCCGTATTCTCCGTAAGGACGACTGTACCACRGGATCTTGTACCTGWTGCTGTTTCGTCGCAAGTACTTTACAAATGCGCTGTGTAATTATTCATGGCTGGGCAGTTTGCTTCGCCACGGTTGAGTTCACGAGATCAACGTTCCAAGACCTACGTCAAGGCCACGACTACAAAGTATGACGATATGATGAAATGGTATCAAGTGGAGWGGAGAGGATCGAGGGCGGTTTGAGTTGCGGGAGTAGACAGCACAATATCAGCAGGCAAGACGAGGCTCCAGGTCACAGATTACATGCTTCAACCCAGCAAGAGTAATTTCAAGATCGCGACATCATCAYATTTTGCAACATTCCACGCTGCAGACCTTGCTGTGTAAACAATACTACGTACCGTACAACTGACGCCCCATTTAATCGAGTCCCAACATTGGTGGAGCGTATCCAAATCATCACAGGCTTTCAACCTATTTACTACCCGATCTGTTGATTATCTCAATCTGTGTTCTCCCGAACCATGACATTCCAACCACTGTAGGGGTACTGGCACGTACGCAGGTACAGGTCGGACGACGGGTATATGCATTGATCTGTAAAGCAAAGATTGAAGTAGAGTCCAATATCCCACGCATGCTGTGCTGTACTGCCAAAAGCAAGTCATCTGTACCGAATTTACCATCACCATGAGCTCATCCTCACAGCATTCGAGTAATGCGGTTGTTTAGAGAGCTTGTTGTCCTGGGATCCCCCATCTCGGGTATGTTGGGAATATGGCAATACTGGACGCATTTATCCAGCAATCCCTCCAATCATGCCTCCAATTGAATCCTCCCTACCTCTTTCAGCTACCACTTTTAGATATATGCAGCGATATTGCAGGTGGGTTTGCCGGYGGGTTAAGCTTAAAGAATGCTACTGTACATTGAACTGTCAGCTCATCATTGATAATTTTTCCTAATGGCTTCAAAGCATGTTTTTTGTTTTCGGAAATCTCACGATGCCTGACCATCRCCCTTGAATGTTGTATCTATTCTTAGACACTCAGACAGTACGTGAGACTCGTTTCGCTCATGACGAAACCGTGCGGTTGCCGACACAACTTCTCGTGACAGATTTATCGTGACAACAAATTATTCGAAAAGAAAGTTATGTTAAGCAATCGCCTAGAATGGATTTGATATTGTACACGGGACTATTCTCAAATTTCTTCACTTCTCGGCGCGCTCTAGAACTATCWGACAGAGCAGGTCTTGGCTTTCTGGGGAGGTCGATTAGATAATATCTGAGCAGGGATGGTTCGAGCAGAGACGGTAGGTCTCTGACGTGGGAAAAGCAATTGCAACCATTTAATGATCTCTATACCGGAATGATAATTATAAGCATCCATGGTTAAGACTTCAACTATTATATATCTATCGAGTGTCGGCTCCGTGGCTGACTGGCGGACCTCGGACCTTAAAGCCGTTCCGTGATATATGCGGACTTTAGAATACTGCGTGACGGCTTAAGCCGGGCTTTTCGATGTCATCATGGATAGTTATATATTTTTGTGAGCTCTTCGTTGACGGACAACCACCATTCTTCGACGGGACACCAGCGAGCAATGTTACTGCGCATAGCAGGACTATGTCCTCGTAACATTGGCGCCCGGTGTACACACCAAAGTAAAGCTTCCCTTCAATTCCTTTCGTCTCAAGTATCACGCCAATCCTCCGCATCCATATATTCTCAATCGATTTCGCGGTCCACAACCAAGTCACTTCCTCGCACCACGAAGCGTTCATTACAATCCGAACGATTTTCCGCATTTACTCCTCCTACTCCAGAATCGCTCGGCAAAGCTGCTCCACCGAAACAGTACCGACGRACGATAAAATGGGGTCGGAGACTTCTCATTCTTGGTGCGGTGACGGGGACTCTGTACCTCATTGATACACAACTCTACGCCTCCTCGATAACGCGATCTCTTCGAACCTTTGGCCTCGGCATAGTCGTCGCGATAGACTACAAGCTCAACTTTCGACCGAAGCCGTGGACGGGTGGCACGATTGAGGATCTGCACCGGCGCAATGCTGAAAAGATGTTTAATCTGCTACATCAGAATGGAGGATTATACTTGAAGATCGGACAAGCTATAGCTATGCAAAGCGCGGTATTACCGCCGGAGTTCCAAAAGATGTTTGCGAGGATGTTTGATGATGCGCCGCAAAATGATTGGAGTGATGTTGAGAGGGTTATTAGGGAAGACTTTGGGGGCAAAAGTCCTGAAGAGGTGTTTGGAGTTACCTTCACGAATGAGCCTGGCTTTGGGGTTATGGAGAAAAGGGCTAGGGCATCTGCTTCGGTGGCTCAGGTACACTGGGCGAGATTGGCAGACGGGAGAGAGGTTGCTATTAAAGTCCAGAAACGGGAGATCGCTCATCAAGTTGGCTGGGATCTTTGGGCATTTCGGTGAGCTTGTCCCTCTCTGGTTCCGTCGCAGTACTTCTTCTATTTTGCATCTTCCGGGCCCCTTCGTATCACATTACTAACTACCATGGTTCTAGTGTTGTGATGAAAATCTACACGAAGTGGTTCGACCTGCCTCTATACAGTTTAGTACCATACATTACGGAAAGACTTATGTTAGAAACCGACTTCGTAAACGAAGCAAACAACTCTGAAAASATGGCACAGCTTGTTGCGAGCGAACCTCGCCTCCGAAACAGAGTCTACATCCCTAAAGTATACCGGGAGCTATCTTCAAAAAGAATCATGACTGCGGAATGGATTGAAGGTGTTCGGTTATGGGATAAAGACGCACTTCAAGGCACATGGCAGGGAGGCTATGGCAAAGGCTCGCCAGGAGCTGAATCCGCACCACTYTCTGCTTCTTCAATACCTCCAAACAAGGGAACCGGTCGTCTCAAACCAGAACGCAACGAATGGAAAGGACGAAATGGCAAAGGCGGACTCGGCCTCTCATTAAAGGAAGTAATGACAACAATGGTCGACCTTTTCTCTGCTCAAATGTTCCTCTGGGGCCTCGTCCATTGCGATCCTCACCCAGGAAACATATTCATTCGCCGCAAAGCAAACGGCCACTCTGAACTAGTCCTTATCGACCACGGCCTCTACGTAGCCATGACACCAACATTCCGCCATCAATATTGCCAGTTCTGGAAAGCCATCATGACATTCGACAATTCCACACTAAACACCATMACCTCCGCCTGGGGCGTAAAAGCCCCCGACCTCTTCGCAAGCGCAACCCTCATGCGCCCCTACGAAGGCGGTGACAGCAGCACCAAAGCCCGAATCACCACTGAACTCAAAGGCAAAACACAAGCCGAGCGCCACTACGAAGTGCAAGAACGCATGCGTCAAGGAGTCCGCGAGATCCTCTCCGAAGAAGCGAATTTCCCCCGCGAACTCCTCTTCATCGGCCGCAACATGCGTATCGTGCAAGGCAACAACCAATTCCTCGGCTCTCCCGTAAATCGCATCAAGATGACCGGCTCGTGGGCATCGCGCAGTCTGGTCGATAGCAAGGATCTCAGTTTCGCCGAGCGCTTTGCAAATGGTTGGAGGCATCTTCTGTTCAAGTTCGTGTTACTGAGTAGCGACGTGGTGTTCTATACGTCTAAGATCCGGCAGCTACTAGGCTTTGGTGACGGTATGGAAGATGACATTGAGAAGCAGATGAGGTTCTTGGCTAAAGATCAGTTTGGCGTTGAGTTGCAACATAGTGTTTTTGAAGGCTAGATTCTTGGCCTAGTGTATATTCTGGCGTGGATGAGATGCAGCCGGTATTATGTCGTTTTAGAATAGATGGGGCTGTACTTTGTATCTAGATAGATGGCAGGCGGGCCGGCGTACTGGTATACTCAATTCACTATATATTTGACTTCAAGCGCGATATACTCTATCGGGAGACGTGATAGAATAGCGCTATCGTTTCTTCTAATATAGAGTCGATGATAGCTGACTTCTTGTCTCCGTGCTATGATTGCCCCGAGAACTTGAAACGTAATAGCCATGTCTCTAAAATAATTGAAACTTTTATTCTTCTAGTATTATCACTAGAATTTTGAAATTTCGAGAACTTAGTTCAAGATCAGAGATTAATATTGCGTTTCCGATCGTTCAATGCTTCACATAATTCTTAAAGAAACATATCATATTCATAGACCAGAGTTCTTGAGTCGTCAGTAATATTAAACTCGCTTCATTTTACCTACTTCATAGTCAGCAAGTGTCTACGACTCAAACATGTCAATCAGTGGTATTTGTTACATTTGGTAGATATCCTGATTCCGACACAAAGAATCTTCTCTGTAAGCTTACTCATAACAGGAGCTACTATGTTTTCACCAAGTATCCCTTTGTCTGTGGTTCATCCGCACTAGTTAAATCTCACATCCAAAGATTATGATCTGACAAGAACACTTCCGAACGCATCGATTTCAATTCCGAACAAAGACAAAGAAAACATTTCATCATCTCCATCTACTTTCTTGTAGCCGCCCAAGATCACCATTGCAACCTGCTGAATACCATCACCACGTCAAAGTGTATCATTCAATATTCCCACTCGCTGCACAATCTCAAATACCATACAGTATATCAACCCTCTAAAATGGCCTCCAAACCAACATCCTCCTCCCAACCCATTTCCACACCCACCTCCGCCTCCTCAACCCCAACCTCCCCAACCAGACCTGCGCCCCCTCCCCCACTACACGAATCCATCCACACCAACACTTCCCGCCTCGCATCAGCATCAGCATCCAAACTCGCGGCTCCGCAATCGCCCACGCACGAGACACTGACGGACAAGTCAGACGGCGTACTTGGGATTTTCAGGTGGGTGTTCTGGTTCTGGATGTTTGTGGTTTGGTCGAGTATTATGTTTGAGCTTGGGAAGGAGAAGGGGCGCATTGAGGGGTTGGAGGAGGGGTGGAGGAGGGGGGTTGGGTGGGGGGTTTAGGGCTGGGTTTGGGGTTTTGATTGCGTGGAGGGGTGTGAGATATTGTCGGGTTTGAAGAAGAGAGATGGGTGATCTGTCTATTAATTAGTGGGTGTTTAATAAATTTACATTGTTGATTACTTGAATGGATAAAAGAGCTAGTGGAAGTGACTAAATGAGACATTTCACTATCAAAATTTCAAGGTTCTCTCAACATTCTGAAGTACTTTCGGGATCTCGGTACTTGAATATTTAGTGATATAATTTCCTCCCTATTTTATACTCGCTTATATCGTGGTATGCTTCGATCTGATAACATTATCTACATTGTACTTCAAACATATGGAATAACTACTAGAGCGACTATATAATATCTTATCTAAATAGCAATGAGTACAAAAAGCCTAACGTTTTTAATAATCCATACTCTATATATTACGTTCATTGTTCACAAGCCGAGACGTTGTTCTGCTTTCTCTACTTCACGAATAGGTAAGATGTCATGGCGATAGACTGTACTAGTCACAGATCTCCGAATCCGAGCTTTGTGAATATCCAAACTACCGATCTAGATATATCACTTTATGAGAGAATAGCAGCCACGAATTTCAACTCGAGCCTTTCACGGGAGGCTACTTCAGAAGTTCGCTTTCAACTTCTCGGTATTATATGCTGGAGCGTGATGAACTAGGAGGTCTTCTCATGTATAGTTCGAGATGAGATGATCAGGGACAGAGGGCGTACGTATAACGTCTGTGGACGAGATTAGTCGAGATCCTGAATCAACGCATACTCACTTTCTACGAACCTGAAAATGAGACTAGCCACGTTTGAAAGCGGGACGACATATGTTAAGAGAGAGTTGCAACAACTAGAAGGAATTTATGAAGCTATTCCACTGCGTCTGCAGTTCAAGTTCTGTGTGATTTAGTTGGTCTAATTGACAGGCCGGCAAGCATCAGCTGATCTAATCGTTGTGAAATCCGCTGCATAGAGGCTGAGATCTTAGTTTTATCTCCGCTCTTTGATTTCCAATAAATTCTTTAAGCTTACGACTAGTATAACACAGCACGATTTCACAGAACTACAAGCCGATAACAGAACGTTTCTCTGATGCTGTGGCGTGACACTCAAGCCTACAATAAATCAATGTTCGAAGATGGCTAAAATCCGGATGTGTCCTGTCATCTATATCATCTCTATAAGTCGGCACATAGCTCAAGATGTCAAGTAGCCGTAAACAAACGGCTTTTAATCCCTCCAACATCCTCATTGCAATTTGCCTCCACCGACCCCAGCTTTACAAGTACGGCTGCCTAACACCGCACTGAAATGAGATCGAGAATCTGGGACAGAAAATAAGCTAATATAGTGTGAGGCTTTGTGATTTTATAGCTACGAATATCTTGATAATCTGTTTCCCGAGACCGAGATACATAATTAGAAGGATAATATTTGGTGTTGAGTATGATTATGTGGGCTTTGAGACTACCCACAGCTTCAAAAGCTGTTGTGTCGACTTTGAGCTGCACGGAGAGTTTAATTACGTATGTAGCATGAGAATTGCACCATGAGATCTTCTGGTTGAGATGTCGACGACGTGCGATGTGTGTGCCCGCTGTCCTAACGATCCGTAAGGTCTTGCCGCGATGGAATCGAGAGGGATTTCAAGAAATAGAATCGAGATGCAAAGACGGTGATTAGATACATCAGCATTTCATTTTGGCTAGCTGCTGGTCCACGTGGGAGGTGGTATTCTCTCTTACAGCACTAAGTAAACTCGCTTGATTCGAATCATATTAAACATAGTTCCCTAACGACCCTTCACCGCCGTTTTGCCAAAGGGAAACGAGTATGACTTCAGTCTTCTCACCTGGCACAGATTGAACGAGCGTAGAAGTCCTGGGCCATGATGTTTGGGCACTTAGGACGGCGAACACCACGAAATTCTATTTTATGTATTTGGCTAACTGTTGACCGTACATGCCTACGACTTTGTGATAGAATAGCATATAATAATTTCTCTTGAGATACACTGCATCACGATAAGTAACCCAATCAGAATCGTTGTGATTCGCGGCGGACAGGAAATCCTGCTATTATAAAAGTTTACTTGACTCCCAGAAGTGCACTCCATGCTATTTGATCACACTTCTAAAGAGATCGCTCGCGTATGTCCTTTATCGCTAAACAATAATATATGTTTACTCAAAGTCCATACACGATAAGATTTAAGAAACCGTTCGTCACGAGCGACTTCCCAATCTTCCTGTCCAGCACGAGCATTCCTACTCAAGCTGACAAAGTTCCTCGCAGCTTTGAACCCAGATTCGAAACTCGCCAGGTTTGACACCCAGAGCCTCGGGGCAGATCTGTAACGAAACAAGCTTTATGGCGTGCAGATCATCATGCAAGGTATGGAAATCCCCGACGTGCTCTGATGATGTGGTGCACAGATGAATTCATAATAATTAATGAATCTTTTAACGAAAGCCTCTTAGAGGAGGTATGGTTAGGTATTTTGTGGTTGTTAGGAGCTGGTGATAGGAAGATGGATGAAGAAGGGGAACAGGAGATGCGACATGGTGACAATGTCTGTGCACTTTCGCGACTGCAGTGCTTCATTCCAAGCCGCATCTTAAGATTCCATGTCGTACTGATCTTCCAATAATTGTTTCTCGATACAGATATAACGTCTAACGGAATTGATTCTGGATATGCTGTGGCATCGGAGCACCAAGTATGTAGCACAGTCGCGCGGCAGTGAACCCACAATGAATCCCTTTGCCACCTCCTCACTCCCGGACATTTAGAAAACAGTTGAAGAAGGAAATATGGAACACTGGAACGATTAGATTCTTTTGTGACATTGTGCAACATTTCCAAGAACACATGTTCTGGAAGCCAAGCCACCAAGTTGTCCAAGCCCTCGAAACAGGAGAGTGTTAATAATAAGGTAAAACATTTTGAATACCGAGCCAAGATGCACGAATGACTCAGAACCGCTCTACAGTTCATCGTTGAAAAAAGGAAACCAAAAATCTGTATCTACAGAGGTGCAGTATGTCTGCTGAGACCAAGCGAAGGATATCTAGTCTGCCGATGAACTCCTGGAATGCCACATTACCCAACTCCACGCTATACTTGCACAGAAATCGCGAAGAAAATAAGAGAGAGAAAATGGATTGTCCAATCCATCATTACGTTTTCTTGGGAATATCAACTATACACTTAGCCTCCAACCATCTGGCAAATCCAACGGATGGAATATCGACAGCTCGCCAGAAAACGTCCGCAACCCAGATGATGATCGGTAAATAGATTACAAGACCACTAGCCCAGATGAGGTGTCTACCCGTGCTCGTAACTTTCCCGAATCGCATGTCGAGGTATGGCGCCACTTTCGGTTCCAGAGATGTGAGGCACAAATTATGCGTGAGGTATAGCGAGTAAGAAATGTTACCCAAATACTGCGCCAGACCTGAGTTGAAGATGTCCTGCAGACAGCTAAGCTGGGTGCATGCAATGACTATTTGGAAAGCTGCGAAGCAGAACCATACTCCCTGTCCTTCGTATGGCGACGGGGTATGCGCGTTGAGGAAATGAAGACCCCAAATGTCTTCGACGTGATTGTTGGTCCATGATGAAATGTAGAGCCCGCTGATCACGTTCAAGACCCAGAATACTTGCAAGGCTCTTTCATGAATAGCTGGTCCATTTCGTGGTTCCACTTTGTCTTCCAAGGAGTATTTGGGCAATATAGCAGGGCTGCTACTCGGAGAAGAGAAACTGCGACCGTCATTGAGAATATTGACCTCTGCAATGAACATTCCACCGAGAAACTCGACTGTATATATTTGTCCACCGAAGAAGCAGAACATCATGATCCCAGCAAGAAGGAGGAGGCGCATATTGTTCTGACACCGCGACAAGCCAATGAGTACTGTGAAAAGAATAAGYGACTGTGCAAACTCGACTGGAATCGTCCAAAGAGCAGGATTGTATATGGGCAAGTGGTGTGCTGATTCGTTCACGCGCCAAGAAGCTTGCACTAGATCCCAACATGTAAACAACCAGTGCTTTAGTTGTGAGGAGAGCTCCATGAATTGACCAGAGTATCTATTGTCTGAAATRTCGTAGAATACGGCGATGGCCATGATGAGTATTGTTATGAATGAGGGAATAAAAAGACGAATCGCTCGTCGGAAGACTGATGACGAAAGTGTGTTGACCAGAGCGGACTGTTGCTGAGAATGTATTTGCATGATAGGCTTGTAAACTAGTACGAAGCCTGATATAATAAAGAATATGTGAACCATGGGTCGAGCCGAGTATACGACTCGAATGAAGGGCARCTGTAGAGGTGACGAGGGCGCTCCATCTTCGTACAACCCATATGGTTCTGTGTACCATCCCAGGTTTTCCTCGGTATAATGACCCATAAACACCACGAAAGAAGCTACCCCTCGTAATCCATCAAGGTAGGATGTCGGATGTAGTCGTTGCTGTTTCGAAGAAAGAGGTCGCAGTCTTCGCTGAACGAAGCTTGGGAGGAGACCGAACATCGCTCGCTGTATGATCTTCTTCCCAAAACTGAGAAATACATTGCACTCGTGGTGCATCGAATCATCTGTAAGGATATTTGAGCATGATGTCTTTGACCGATCATGTCCCTTGATCATTCTGCGGCCAGTGAATGTTCGATATGGATATTTAGAATCGACGGTGGTTTTGAGAAAATAATAATATCGTTAAGAAGAATGAAATCCGCTTTCTAGATTTAAGTAGGTCGAGAAAAAGAAACTGATGAGTTCGACGCATAAATTGTCCAGTAGGACCCGAGAATTGGCAATAAAACGAAGTTCCTGATAACCTGAAAGCCCAAGAAAGTAATTGATGTGCGTCGAGGAAAACAAATAGAACCGACTGATGCGACCCGAAAACGATAACTTCTCGAAAGTTTAAGGAAAAGCAAATAGTCCGTGCCAACACGTTGACTGGAGTTAACGACTTGAGTACCCATGCCGCAGGGTTCTCTACGGCATTTAATACCTGTCGATGTCTCACGCCGCTTTCTTTTAGACTAGGGTCTATAGACCCCTACTCGCTTGTTCTCATTTATAGCTTTAAAGATATTCTCAGATTTACGAAGAATACTTCTGAGACCAGCGACAAACCTGGAACGAATCTAACCGCGAGTGACAGGTACAACTTGCCGTTGATCTTCCCGCTTAGATCGGTATCACAGTGGACCGTGAAAACAGTATCAGACAAGGAGACCCATTGCAGAGCAGGCTCATCAATCCTAGTAGATGGAATATGTGCCACTTCATATGAGCTTCGCTGTCAATAGTACCAGGCAAAAACTGTGCGTGACTACAAGTCAAATCAACTTCAGGAACGAAAATACATAAGAAAATGATACACATAGTGTAAAAATTTGTCGAACTTTTCGTCTCTGAATATCTTGCCACGCCGACAGCAAAGATCGAAGCCGACATACTGCTTCAGTGTGCGTTACGATCCTCGAAAGCCATCCGATCAAGGCTAAAACAGACGTTCTGAGCACAGCTTCGTGGGCGAGCTGTGGATAAAAGAGAATTGGGGTCATTGTTGCATTTTGACAGCCAGCAATGACACAACCGCACAGAAACTCCCCTGGCAACCACGGAGAAATCAACATATATTTGTTACCGCAATGAAAGATGATAGGAAGAAGAACCTTTGGCGATGTCGTTAACATTCAGGAATTGCTGAAGTTAGACAGCATGACCGAGAACGTTGTCTATCTGGGTTTCGAGACTAGCGACTATTATTGCTCTTGAGGTGCTACAAGTGTAGCTTGTGAAAGGTAGGTCATGACGGTCGAAGGTGTACCGTCATAGAAATGATCGGGAGCGACTGAAACAATGATGAGAAACTCTTGTTTTCGTTCGAGGGTTTCGGATCATTTCCCCTTTTCAGTTTGGGTCTTGGTCGAGGATTTGAATTATCGGACCGGTCACTCCGCTGCGGATCTCCACGGCCCGATATCCGAGATCGGTCTTGGCGCGACTAATCCATCAACGACGTATCAAATAGCACCAATTGCACTTCTACTACTTCCACGCGGGGAAGTCTAGCTGAAAGTATGACGACAAGCAGGATCAAGGTCTTGCGGTCACTAGTGCTGGAGCTCGAGAGTCATATTGCTATGTACTACCGTTGTTAACAACTAATCAATAGATTTCCCCTTCACCAACTTTCATTTATTACAGATCCAATCATTAAATTTAAGCAACAATGGCTCCACCAGATGCTCATCAAGGAGGCGACCTTTCCGATATGGCTGCAGAGGGCACCTCAATCCCAGGAGATGCTGGCAAGATGAACTTGATTCCTTCAAAGCCACGCCCAGGACAAGGCAAGGGAGGACTCGACAAATGCCAACGGTGCTCCGCTGGCAGATGCTGCCAACAATCCAACAGACATTCCTCGAAGCACAAAGGAAATTAGTCCTACTGGAGAGGTTGAGACTGGAACTGGGTTATTAAGACTCTGCTACCTTCAAAGAGCAGCTGCTAATGTTCGGTGTTGTGCAGTGATCAACTTCCTGGTGCTGTTGAAAGTAAACGCCTACACTTTGGCGCAAATGATCCTTTGAGTAAGGGACATGATAGATATGACAAGCACACTCGCCAGAAGGAGAGTGACCTAGAGAGACACGCTGGGAAAGGACCTGATATGGCTCGAGCACCCGATGGAGAGGGATTAGACGCTGCCGACGTCGACCGAATTGTTGACGGAAAGGAGACAAAGCAAACCTGAATTTCTTGAGAGGACGGCACATCGACTCTTGAGATGCACCGATTATTTTAGTGGAACTCTCAAACATATCATAACGTTGTTGTCGTGCTCGGTGATCTCCTACTTATGAGGTTTTTTTCAAGTGACCAGTGCTAGCGACGCATTGAAGGATATACCCCAGTGGCTGTGAATTTCATTGAACTCTGAGTCGTTCTCTACTGTGGTATATTTTTGGTCTACCAAGTAGTACATAGGTTCTGTATTCTTCCGACTGCAAGCACATCCCATTGTCTTGGATCCATAAGATATCAAATTTGGTTGCGAATATASCCTTTCAATTATGTTTTAGATTACTAGGCTAGTCACCCCAGAAGTCAAGGATCTCATATGTCATCAACAAGTCTCATAATCTCTTCACAGATCTCATAACTTACAAAGTAACTCGCCAACCTCGCAAACAAATGGGTATCAGCAACCGTCTCTTTACAACCTAAACCCTCGCTGTTCCAGGACCAACAGTTCTCAACTCCGAAGAATCACTTCCCGTCTCCCCAAAACCACCCTTCAACCYCCCACTCACCCCGGCCTTCTTCGCAGCTTTCATCTCYCTCCACGTAACACCCAACCTTCTTGCATGTTTCTTCTCATGCAAATACTTAAGGGCAAACGCAAGAACCAACAACGTCACGAACCCTCCACCTATCCCCAATCCAAGCCGAAGACCAAGACTCGCCGCGTCAGAGAGGCCGCCGGGACGGGCGTTGATCTGGCTGCATTGGAATTCCCGGTTTCGTGAGGGGTCGACCGGCATAGCTTCGAAGGCTGCGGAGGCGGAATCGCAGTCTATGTCTACGAAGCTGGAGATGAAGAGGTGATCTTTCAAGGTTTTCAGGGCGGGGAGTAGAACGCTGGGGATTTTCGTTAGTGAGTAGAGCTTAGAAGGAGGATGGAGGACAGCGTACTCGGAGATTGGACCGATGATGACAATATCCGAAGCGCTTTTCAGAGATGTCAGGTTTATGACTGACTCCGGACCGTCTCTTAAGGCCATGGCCATTGTGCCGACGCTTTCTAGGAGTGGCAATGATACACTTATGAGCATATTAGCTTAGGGAGCTTTTACTGCATTATTGCGCCCCTACCTTTTGACGTCTTCGAGCTTGAAGGTGGCATTTTCAGAGGCGCTCTTGAGGACTGGAAACTGCACACTAAGATCGGTCGCGAAGGTGGTAAATGAGACGTTTCCAGATATGTTTTCAAGCAACGGGGCCTCGAATCTTCGTGTAGTAATTAGCTTGTGGTATTCTTCGAGTTGCGGGAATACGGAGGATGATCATACTTGTTGAATTCTCCATAAACTACCAACTCGCCAGCATTCTTCAGCGCAGGGAATTTCAGGTTGTATCCAGATTTAGGCGCCCCGATGAGCCCCGCTGAGGGCGTTGTTGCACGAATCGAAGAAGAGTTGGCGAGAATTGGAAAATTGATACTGTTCATTGTGTTAGAATTGTACCGAATTCGAGCGATAATCTACCTAGCTTACCTGGAAAAACTTCCACTGAGATCAACAATCGACTCGACAAGAGCCGGGAAACTAATATCCAACGAACCTCCACCTTGTACAAGGACTTGACTCGACGTCGTGAGGTTCGGCAACACGAACGACTTCATGGCAGACTTTAAAATCCAAAGGCCGTTGGTGACCGTTACCAAGTCATCCATAATGAGTTCGGTCAGGCCAGGAATGGAAGTGGAGCCCTCGTCTATCGCACCGACATACGAGACGTTTGTGACGCCGCTTAAGTTGAAAGCTCCTGTGTAGTTTGCCCAGATCCCAATGCCTGGGCCGGTTATGATGGTGCAATTGCCAATCCCATCGCTTAACTCCTTTTGATTCGATACGTTGATATCTAGATCACACTCTATTGCGAAGATGGCTATAAATCATAAGCATACTTGTTGATCCCAAGAGCAAATGGTAAGTCTCTTACCAGGAATGAGAACAGCTGCGACTGCTAGTGCAGTCCTCGCGAATTGAATACCGCCAACCATTGTAACAAGATTTGATTGAAAAAGCAAAAAGCAAAAGACCCACGATTCAGAACGCAAAGAGAGATTAATGAGCTCCTGCCTACAATAGACGCAACGACCCAGCGCACGCGGGCAGCATCGCCATTTTATAACCCACCAAAGTAAATAAAGATCCAACACCTCCAACACGGCAGTGCCAATCCAGAGCCACATCCAAACACAAACCCAACCGCAGGATCACAACATCCATTTAAGCCCCCTCCCCTTCCAACAATTAATCTTCCAAGTCCACAGCTTAAACCCCACGCCCACCAACGCCCAGCCCTATAACCTTTACAGTCCCAACCCATTGATTCGCTTCACCGCACGGCGCGGTGCTGGAGCCGGCATCTCAGCCTCTTCCGTGTAGCATGCATACATGGCTATTTGCCGGGAAACGGTCCAATTAAAGTAGGCTGCTCGGGTCGCTCTGAGGCTCCGTCCGTTGAAACCGGTCGGTTGGGTGGTTGCAGATGGGCGCGTCGTGAGACGCGGCCGAGGACATTTATTGTTGGTTTTTTGGTTTGGCCCCCATTAGACATGATGACTTGAGGTACAGTACATGAAGGCACGCATAGCAGCTCTTGGCTTTCATGCTATCTTGCCAGAAAAGCAGATTACGAGATCATGGTAAATATGAAGTTCCTCTCCCGGAATCCAGTTTCGTTGATAACCCATCGTCTTTTCGATCCCTGCGAGTACCACCTTAATTAACATGCGGTAATCTTGTCATACCATGCACAACCCAACTACTCCAGAAACGCCATGTGTCCCGCGAATACCACGATTCTTTCGTACCACGGAACACATGCGAACATCCCAATTCGATAACCCAAAGTTTTCCATTCCGTCGATGACGTTGAGAATAAATGCTTAGTCATCCATCTCACTCTCATCATTAGCCGACCATCCACCATCTCCTCTACTTTCTCCAGAGCTCATCCTCTTTCAACGCTAGAAACTCCTACCCAGTCGACTCTCAACGTTCATGTTCCCCTGGCTTTATGGGACGAGTAGATGTCATGTCGAAAAGTTTGGTAAAGAGGCAGTTTAGAAATTGAAAATGAATTTCGTCTCTATCTATCATGGCTTTTAACGAGGAAACAATGTACAGTACAGCTTTGAAAAGGGATGAGAGTGATCTTCATCCATCAATATACTAATTACAGGACGCGCCCGCCAAAACATATCATAATCCCCCAAACGCCGCCGTGTGCCCTACGTAGACAAACATGAAATCTAATGCCCATTAACCCCGTTCGTAACCCCATTTGAAACCCCATTAGTCTGAGGTTCTTGGTATTTGTCCCAATTTGCCAACACGGCACCGATTTTAGGTGAGTTGGTAAGYCTGTAGACATCCTCAAAGTACTCTTTGGTAAGCTCGAATGGTCGAGCTGTGACGTTGGGAATGTATTTGCCGACCAATTTGCTTGGATCAATTGTTGTCTTGTTGATCTTCTTGAGGAGGAAGGATCTGAAAGGCTTGACACCAGATCTCAAGAAGGTGGAGTGGAAAGGCACATCAATGCCCTTGAGAGGGATCGTTGCGAAACCACGTTGAAGGTCGAGAGGGGTGGGCTTGGCCTCGGTTTGCTTGGCACATTCGCGAATGATCTCGGCCAAATGCTCTTTGACGTCTTCAATTGAGAGGGTCTGCATCAGTTGTTGGATGTCAATCTTCTGTGCCTTGAGGTAGTTGGTAACCCCGGTAAGAGTGTCGAGTGCTCGGAGATCACCAGCGCAGACGTATTGCATGTTGGCAATGTTGTAATTGACAATCTCCAACAGCCATCCAGTAACTTCGGAAATGTTCGAGACAACATATTGAAGAGCCTCCTCGTTGAAGGTCTTGGAGATTCTGCTTGGGTTGACAGCGCACATAGAGTAGTTGGATCGTCCAGTCTCGTCTCGCTCAACAGCGACTTGCATGGTGAGACCTCTGTAGAAGACGACCGATACCAGAGACTCGATAGGCATGACATCAGCAAGCGCAGCAAGCGCCGAGTATTCTCCGAGAGAGTGACCAGCAAAGCTGCTATCTCTCTGAACAAGACCCTTGGATCGCATGTCCTCGAAGCTTGCCTTTTCCATAAGGGTCAAAGCAGGTTGGGTGAACTGAGTCGCGGAGAGAAGACCGGTTGGAGAACGATAGGTATACGAGGTAGTTTGCTCATTGATCTCCTTGAAGATCTTTTCAGATTTGGTGGATCCATCTGAGCCAACAGTCTCGAAGGTCATTGCCATGTAGTTCTGGCGGATAGCTTTACCGCGTGGTCCACCGAAGTGGATAGTAAGCTCTTTGGGATTGTTCCTGACGATGTTGGTAATAGCAAATCCTATGAGTGTATTAGTGATGATCGCAAAATGAGAGATGCAAATCGCTTACCATAATTGTCCATGAAGTGCTTATCGGCTCTGTCCCATACTTCTTTCGCAACAGGGCTGGCATCGTAGAGCTCCATACCCATACCTTGCTCCTGAGAACCTTGTCCAGTGAACACGTAAGAAGAGACAGGTTGCTCTACTTCAGCTGTACCGAGCAAAACCTTATCCTCGGTCTCTTTGTTACTTGCCTCGACCTTGATGATCTTACGACCAGCAACCATACCAACATGTTGGAGCTTGACCTCAATGTCGTCGTTTGGTAGAACCATACCAGTCAATGAAGCGTGGAAACTTCTAACCCGACCGACGTTGTTCTCGGCAGCCCAKGTTTCGACTAATGATCGAACAGCGGCACTAGAATACATACCGTGAGTGATGGTTCCAGGGAGGTTGGCGTATCCAGCGAAGACACGTGATACGTGAATAGGATTGTAATCGCCGGAGACCTTCGCATATGGCTCATTGGATGCTGGTGCCTTCAATAGAAGTGGAGTCTTTCCATTGAGGGGAATAGCGTTCTCGAAATTGACTGGTTGCTCAATGGAAGAACCATGCCTCTCGAGATAGTCGATGACTGGATTACCGTGTGAGACACCAGCCTCATACTCCACGCTGGCAACTTGGATAACTTCCTTAGTTGGAAGCTCCAAGAGCACCTGACCTCTGGTCTCGACACTACTGAACACAGTCTCATTCTTGAAGCGGACCAAGCTTTGAAGACGGAATGTCAATGTCTGACCAAGAAGAGTCTGATCAGGCTCATCGAGGTTGAACCATTCCTTAGACCTCAGCACAGCGACGTCCTTTGAGGAGTCGAGGTGAATTTGCATGGGTGTTTCGATCTTTCGCTGGAAGGTGTTCTCAAAGTCGGTATAGGCACCACGGTACAAGAATTGGGAGGTAACTTCCATAACTGGCTTTCCGTCGCGGGTGATGGTACCACAAACCTCGACCATCTTACCAGATGCTTGGTTGAGAACAGCATTGATTTGAGCAGTCGTCTCGACTTGGTCGCCCTTTTTCAATGGCTCAGCTCCCGGAAGCATGCGGAAGCCATTGGATAGATGGACGAGTTTCAGGAGATCACCGTCAATAGTTCTTGGGAAGATTGGTTTGGTGATAGCCTTCCATCCTACGACGATTGCGAAATCCATAGGTGCTAGCACTTCCTTGTTGGGGCGGTCGACGAAAGCCTCTCCAGTATTACCAACAGCGTGGACAAAGTCGTGTATGGCCTCAGCAGTAATCGTAGCCTTGCCGCCATTGAATTTTCCAGTAACGGAGGCATTGAGGTCTAGATTCTCACTCCCGAACCATGCGCGCCAGTAGAACTCCTTGATGCGATCATTTCGGCTCTCCATTGTTTCACGAATTGGTGCATAACCAGCCTCAGGGTGGTAGGTGAAGACAAGGGGTAGGGAGACAGGCTTTCCGACAGCGGTGGATTGCTTAACCATGTTGACTAAAATCTCGTTCTTGCCAGTCAACTTAACGTTGATGACTTCCACATATTGGTTTGGTCTTGGCTGTTCCTTGACTGTGATGACAGTCTTTGAAGGATCATTGGGGTACTTGATCTCAACGAAGAGACCTCGAACTGGAGCAAAGATGCGCTTCATTGGATTAGTCTGGAACTTCTGTCCTTGAACGAATACCTCTGAGGAAAACAGAGCATAGCGCCACGATCGTTTGTGGCCAGCAAGCATGGTCAGCCAGACGTCAGATGGTGGAAGAGGAGTTCCAGCGGCTGAACCAATGCGGTATGTGACCTTGTCGGTATCCTGGGAAACGGTGAGACCCTCAATGTCGATTTCAGTCTCGGTGTCAATGAGCTTTCCGCCGAAATATTCGATGACTGGGATAGAAGACTCCTTGCCACCATAGATATCCTTGGTCAGACCTGCAATATGGGCATTGTGGACACCATCAAGAATATCCTTGATAGGCTCGTCGACAATCTTTGAATATTTGACAGCCATTGGGCCTTGCAAGATACAAGTACGACCAACGTCCTGGTCGATGACGGCCTCAAGATCTTCGGACTGCCACAACGAATCTTTCTTGAAGAAGAATTCGAAATTGGCGTCTAATGCAGGAACGAAAGTGGTAGGCTTTTGTCCGCGGCGCTGGCAAAGAAGGAGGAAGTGCTGGACATCCTGAGCGTTGATGAGTTGATCTTCGGCTGCTGGATAAGCGGCGAGAATCTTCTTGACTGTCGGATATGGGTTGTCCAACTCAGAGTAGCTTTGGAGTAAAGATGCTCTTCCTTTTCCAGTGGTGAAGCGCTCCTCCACACGGCGAATGAAATCTCCTGTGAGCTTTTCGTAGGACTGATCGATCCATCGAGATTCATGCCGAACATACATGAGGTCGACCATACGACGAACAACTTCACCGTAGGTCATATCTTCGAGGTCGACCGTCTCGCCAGCCTTATTACACCCAAACCAGACCTTCTGGAAGTCGTCGTTGAGTTTCTTGATGATGTATTCGCGGTTCTTTTTCAACTCGGCAACACGCTTCTCCTTGGGCAAGCTGAAAATCTTTGCGTCCATCTCTGCCCAAAATTTGACACCACGGGTGGCAAGCTTGTGAATTGGCTCGCCCATCTCGGAGCGAACAGTAATAACACCCCCAGCAGGACCCTTGTATGTCTTTTCCCACTGGGCATCGTCAAGACCCTCGGCCTCAGTGATTGCCTTTTTAGCGTTCTTGCTGGTGAAGGCCTCCTTTGCAGTCATCACACGACTACCAAAGAGACATCCGTCGAAAGGCATTGGTGGATAGCCATACTTAGCTGACCACTSACCGGTGATGTAAGGATAAGTRTCGTCTGCTCCACCAAATCCACTACCAGCTACGAGAATGATATTCTCACATCTTCTGATTCGACCATACATGTTGAGAATAGGTTGGTGGAAATCCTCGAAAGAATGATGACCACCACCGCGACCTCCAGTCCATTGAAGGAGCACAGGGAAAGTTGGGTTAGCTTTCGCAATGTTGATGACGGCTTGAATGGCATCGCTAGATCCGGGCTTAAATGCAATGTGTTTCAATCCCAGGGTCTCAATGTACTCTTGTGCGACATCGATGGATGGGACACCAGCTCCGATGGTAAGACCCTCGATTGGGACACCTTCGGCACGCAATTGACCCAAAAGAGGAATYTGCCATTGCATGGCACGTGGATTGACGTAGATCAAGTTGACTGTGATACCACGTCCAGCGGGAATGGCGTTCTCGATCTTCTTCAAGGCGGCCGTCATGGTCTTGGCGTTATAATAACCACCACCTGCCAACTCGATTTGATAACCGGCGTTCATGGTGGCAGCGACAAATTCCCAAGGGACTGTGCAAGGTGTCATACCAGCAACCATGACGGGTGGAACACCCAACATGCGGCTCATCTTGGTATCGACAAAGGTTTGTCCAGATGCGTTCTTCACCAGGCGGGGGCCGTGCTCCTTCACCCAATCGACTGCATACTTGACAGCATGCTCCTCATCACGGTCGAAGATCTCCGACTTGTAGCCAACTTCAGTGACAGTGCCGTCGATGGTACCAGCCAAAATCACACGGACACCAGTTCCGTCCTTATTGCGGCTAGTCAAGACTCCTAGGCCTGAAATACCACCTGGGCCGAAATCGAGAACATGTGTTGCGTTAGGGAAAACGGTTGCCTTCTCCCAGTTGACTGGGTCGTGTGTGATCAAGCGAACAAGTGTTGGGACAATATCACCCTTGATTTCTCTCAGGTCCTTGCCGGTGTTGGTATCGTACACTGGGATGGCCAAAGATTCGCTATCAATCTTGACATCTTGGAGGTCTTCCGCCAGGTGCTCAGTAGCACTAGCAAGATATTGACTGTGGAAAGGAGATGTGATAGGTAAGAACCGATTGACGAATCGCACCTTTCTCTCCGTGAAAGGAATGCGAGTCTGATCAAGCCCAGTTGGTGCTTTGACTTTGCGAAGCTGGAGATTGAGTCCGTAAAGCGAAATTGGAGGTCCAGTAACAACCATATTACGAGCGCTGTTGACGAGGGAGATGGAGATRTGGCGGTCTTCAGGAAGGTATTGATTTGTAGCATCAATATGCTCCTGGACCTGAGCTCGAGACAAGTCACGAATGCTTAACATGGGAGTTGGGGTTCCCTCTCCATTATCGATCGAATCTTGCAAGACATTGGGTGCCAATGAGGTTCTTGGGTAGGTCTGCTGACTCCTCGATCCAATCCAAAACAAAATGGTGAGTGCAGAAACAGCAATATCTTCGAAGTCGTCCCAAGAATCCGCCGCAGCGGTCGCAGCAGCTAAAACAATACCCTGGGAGTGACCCGTTGTTCCGCTCACGCGCTCTCTGAATTGCCCGGGAGTAAAGCCAAGGACTTTGCAAGTGACAGTGTAATGCGCAAGCTGAACCAAACCGATCAATGGGAAACTGACTGGAGCAGACACCATATAATCAACATCGGGTGTGGCTTCCGGGTCGTGAAGCCATGCCATGACATCGAGGCCCTTCGGATATAGTTTTTCCGCCCTTGGATCTCTGGAAAGATTTTGTAATAGCTCAGCAGAAGAGATAATGAGATCCTCGACGAATGAAGGGTATGTTGTGTACAACTCGCGCAGCTCATCAAAGTACTCCTCGATATTGCCCTGACCACCAAAAACGCTGTACATGTTGGCGCCCTCGTCGCTGGCAGCTCGCGTGAGAGCAGATTCATGCGGCCTGATGGCTCGCCCAATTGCCGCACGAGCAGCATAGTAACTTCGAACGACTTCAAGCTTCTTTTCGTGGATACCAGGTAAATTTGCAGCCACTGCGTGGACCTCGTTTCCTCGCATAAACACACGCTCGAATTCATTCAGGACCAGTCGYAAGACTTCAGCATATGTCCCTTGCGCATCATCCTCACCCTCCTCGACGTCTGCTGCAACAAAACCCAAATATCTTGCTACCAATTCTAGAACGGACGACGGTTCGTCATCTTGGGCCAACTCATCTGTGGCCGTTGGGAGGTGGGAGAGAAAGCGGTCCTTGATCTGCGAGGCGTGAAAGTGGAGGTTCGTGGGTATCAAGAAAGAGTGATCAAGAGAGCCGTGTGTGAGAACGAGGGGTCGCAATGATGCGGAGGATCGTGGTGTCGAGACGCCCGTTTGCGGGCCCGTGGAAGTGCCGTACATGGTGGGTGTTTATGACGGAGAATGAAKTATGTGCGGATTTCTAGGGAATGTCAGCGATTTACATCTTCCTCATGCGTGCAGAAATGATGGCAGGTGATTGCTCTCTACTGACCTTTGAAGCTCCAGATACTCAGTGAAGAGCAGGAGTCGTTCCAAGCACAAAGTTGTGGCTGCAGAGAGCAGCGAAGCGTTTCTCGTCTCTTCAGAWGCTTCTATCGCGGAATGAATGGAAAAGCAGACGTTGGTCTACTACGCCGAGGTATTATGAACGCGGAAGGGAATCTRGATGAAGTTGAGAGGGGAGAGTGTAAATTGCAATGTGTAGGAGAGAACTGGGAGCTCAATTGGGGTATTTGGGGGAGTAATCGGGGTAGAGTTGTAGAGTTGTAGAGTTCTGTCGAGGACACAAATGCTTGGGAATAATTCGAAGCTCCATCGGGCCCAACGCCCTTCCACAAAAAGTGCAGTACAGCGCTAGTGCAGCTCAACAGTCGATCCCGGCAGGCGGCGCACGGTCCAAGCCGASCAGGGAAGGGRCGACGCWGGCGAGAAAGCGAGAAAGCGGCACGAGATGTGTTGTACGCGGTATGGAATACTGAGTGATCCATTCCAGACATCATGGACATACCATACGTACAGTAAGTATGATACTTCAGCATTGCTTCATTCATGCCATAGATGCTTCATGGGGTGTGCAATGTGGCTTTGAAGTTGCTACGACTTGAGATGTTCGCGTTTTTGATCCAGTGCTGAGTACTGTACGGAGCAACGTTCATCTATAGGACGAAGTTGCTCTAAGTCCAAGAGCATCAGACCATTACATACCTCCAAGCTCTTACGACTACTTCGAAGTACAAGCAACATGCCGCTTTCTCTTCCTMCATACACTCAAATAGATGCTACGAAGTAGTGGATGCTGGTGGATGCAGGTGAGGAGCCGTTGAAAGGGAACGAAGGCGAGCGGAGGGAGACAATCACCACCTAACACCTAAACGTCAAGGACTGCAACAGAATAGCCAATGACATTATCTGGATATCAGGTAGTAGCGCACCTAGGCAAAACCGATTGGGGACCCCTCAGTGGGTTGCAACAGGAACGTCAGCGAGGCAAGGTAAGGCAAGGCAAGGCAAGGCACGGCGGGAAGAATGAAGCAATTCAACATGGTATGTCCGTCCTGTAAGGAGAAAGTCCTCGGCGTGATGACTTGTCAAAAGCCTCAGCCTTTCGTCCGGGAGTCAGATATATAGCCGTATACCAGCATCAGTTTCTGTTGAGAATTGACGCTGACGAAGATTACAAAATACTTCGTATGTAGAGTACACATTTCTGCCTTGTCTGCGTGAGTGGAAACTTGAAAGGCCTCCAAGAATGAGGGGATGGCGGATCAGCAACGAGCATAGCCAGACTGGTTCCCGCTTGGTGTGAAGAAAGGGATCTACAAGTACGTAGACTTGGGTACGTAGACTTGGGTACGTAGACTTGGACACACCAGCTCCGATAGATCTTCGTAGCCTCGATAACAAAACAAGCGCTGCAAGATACGAAGTACGAAGTATCTGAAAATACGTGCATAATCGCTGAGATGCGGCATCCCCCACTGTGTTGCTGTTTTACTGTATCTGGATCCTATTAAAGTGGGGCCAGACTCGCATGGCAGTAGGGCGGGGCGGAGTGGAGAGCGTGGCATGCTAGGAATTGACGTCGCTGCCGTTATGGCAGGACCCCTGGAGTCATAAGCAGACTTCTGGCGTGACGGGAAGACACGCTAGCACCCCTTCGGACTAGCTCTTCTCGCTGTTGGGAGGAAGCAGCAATTCAACCAACGCCAATTTATGGCCGAAGTAAAGCTTCCAGGATATGCACGACGAGCAGTCCAGCTTGAATTACCTTTACTTCTCCGGACCTCAACACCGTGCTTTGTTTCTCATTCCCTCACGCAAGCACATATCCTCCTCCTCATACTGTACCATCTAGTCTTCAATTGACTATCACACAAACCTCCACTCATTGATCTCGGTTCGCAGCTCCCTTGCTTTCCTCCCTTGCAACAGAACGTTGCGAGTTTCCCGAGGAGCATTATTTTATCCTACCCTCATAACAACCACAACGAGGATCCTTTTTACAACTTCGACCTCCCTTGCTTCTCGAACTTTTTTCAAAGATACCCCCTCCGAATCCGAATTAATCGTCCTCGGACGTAAAACGACATACGAAATGCGTCCAGAAGTAGAACAGGAGCTTGCCCATACGCTCCTGGTGGAGCTGTTGGCATATCAGTTTGCCTCGCCCGTCAGATGGATTGAGACACAAGATGTTATTTTGGCGGAGAAGACGACAGAGAGGATCGTGGAAATCGGTCCTGCAGATACATTGGGGGTAATGGCAAAGAGGACYCTGGCGTCAAAGTATGAGGCCTACGATGCAGCAAAATCTGTGCAGCGACAAATTCTCTGCTACAACAAGGACGCCAAAGAGATTTATTACGATGTCGACCCCGTAGAGGATGAGCCAGCGCCAGCTGCTTCTTCCAGCGATTCTCCAGCACCATCTTCGGCCCCAGCTACAGGTTCTGCGCCCGCAGCAGCAGCTCCTCCACCACCCAGTTCTGGACCTGCAGCACAAGTTCCAGATGCTCCAGTCGGGGCTGTCGATATTGTGCGAGCACTGATTGCTCAGAAGTTGAAGAAACCTCTAATGGATATTCCCCTGAGCAAGGCAATCAAGGATCTTGTTGGTGGTAAGTTCAAGAAATCCAGCATTTTGTCTTATACATGATATCTCGTACTAATGATTCGGTCTACAGGTAAATCCACCCTCCAAAACGAAATTCTTGGTGATTTGGGCAAGGAATTCGGATCAACCCCAGAAAAGCCAGAGGATACCCCTCTCGACGAGCTAGGAGCTTCTATGCAGGCAACTTTCAATGGTCAGCTTGGAAAGCAGTCTTCGTCCCTCGTCGCACGTTTAATATCCTCCAAAATGCCCGGTGGCTTCAATATCACGGCAGCTAGAAAGTACTTGGAGACGAGATGGGGTCTTGCCTCTGGCCGACAAGACGGCGTTCTGCTTTTGGCTCTTACCATGGAGCCAGCGTCCCGTCTCGGGTCAGAAAACGATGCGAAGGCCTTCCTCGACGATGTTTCACAAAAGTACGCCGCCAATGCCGGAATAAGCTTGTCTACGCCTGCTGCAGGTGGAGACGGTGGTGGAGCTGGGGCTGGCATGATGATGGACCCAGCCGCTATTGATGCGTTGACCAAAGACCAGCGTGCCCTCTTCAAACAGCAGCTGGAGTTGTTCGCCCGATACTTGAAGATAGATCTTCGAGCTGGCGAGAAGTCATTTATTGGTTCCCAGCAGTCATCGCAAGCTCTTCAAGCGCAATTGGATCTCTGGAACGTGGAGCACGGAGACTTTTATGCTGCGGGTATTGAGCCAAGCTTCAGTTCGCTCAAAGCCAGAGTTTACGACTCTTCGTGGAATTGGGCTCGTCAAGATGCCCTCTCCATGTACTACGACATCATCTTCGGACGTTTACAAGCTGTTGATCGCGAGATTGTCAGCCAATGTATTCGCATCATGAACCGATCCAACCCAACCCTCCTCGATTTCATGCAGTACCACATTGATAATTGCCCAACGGAACGTGGCGAGACCTACAAGCTGGCAAAGGAGCTTGGACAACAGCTCATCGAAAACTGCAAAGATACACTCGATGTAGCTCCATGCTACAAGGATGTYGCGATTCCAACTGGACCTCACACGACGATCGACGCGCGCGGAAACATGGATTACGCCGAGATACCTAGAACCAGCGTCCGAAAGCTCGAGCATTATGTCAAGGAGATGGCCGAAGGAGGAAAGATCTCCGAGTATGGCAACCGAACAAAGGTTCAAAACGATTTAGGCCGCATTTATAAGCTCATCAAGCAACAACACAAACTTTCCAAATCCTCTCAGCTTCAGATCAAGTCTCTTTACGGAGATGTGATCCGATCGCTGGCCATGAGCGAGGGCCAAATCATCCCCAAGGAGAACGCGAATGGCAAGCTGAACGGGGCCAAGAAGGCAGGACCACGCGCAAACCCTCAAACCAAGACTGGAAAGGTTGAGACTATACCTTTCTTGCATTTGAAGAGAAAAGACGAACATGGATGGGAGTACAGCAARAAGCTCACCGGAATGTACCTTGACGGTCTAGAAGCAGCTGCCAAGTCTGGTGTCACCTTCCAGGGCAARAATGCTTTGATGACTGGTGCTGGAGCTGGCTCCATTGGTGCTGACGTCTTGCAAGGCTTGATCAGTGGTGGCGCAAAGGTAGTTGTCACTACCAGCCGATTCTCCCGCGAGGTCACCGAGTACTACCAGTCGATGTATGCTCGATACGGTTCTCGTGGTTCTCAACTCATCGTGGTTCCATTTAACCAAGGTAGCAAGCAAGATGTGGAGGCTCTTATCGAGTACATCTACGACTCCAAGAAGGGTCTTGGATGGGATTTGGATTTCGTCATTCCATTCGCTGCCATTCCAGAAAATGGTCGTGAGATTGATAGCATCGACTCTAAGTCCGAGCTTGCTCACCGTATCATGTTGACCAATCTTCTCCGCCTCCTCGGTTGCATCAAGACCCAAAAGTCTGAGCGTGGCTTTGAGACTCGTCCTGCTCAAGTCGTCCTACCATTGTCACCTAACCACGGTACCTTTGGTAATGACGGCCTCTACTCCGAGTCAAAATTGGCTTTGGAAACTCTGTTCAACCGATGGCACTCTGAGAGTTGGGGTAACTTCCTCACAATCTGCGGTGCCGTTATTGGTTGGACCCGTGGTACTGGTCTTATGTCTGGCAACAACATTGTTGCGGAGGGTGTTGAGGCTTATGGCGTCCGTACCTTCTCTCAGCAAGAGATGGCCTTCAATTTGCTCGGCCTCATGTCGCCAACAATTGTTGATCTCTGCCAAAGCGAGCCAGTTTTTGCTGATCTCAATGGTGGTCTCCAATTCATTCCAGATCTTAAAAATTTGATGAGCAAGTTGCGAAAGGACATTATGGAGACTAGTGAAGTTCGTCAAGCCGTCACAATGGAAACTGCTATCGAGAATAAGATAGTCAACGGCGAGGACAGTGAAGCACTGTACAAGAAAGTCAACATCGAACCTCGTGCAAATATCAAGTTCGACTTCCCCAACCTACCTGACTGGAAGAAGGAGGTCGAACCACTCAACGAGAACCTCAAGGGTATGGTCGATCTCGAGAAGGTCGTTGTCGTTACTGGCTTCGCTGAAGTCGGTCCATGGGGTAACTCTCGTACCCGATGGGAGATGGAGGCGTACGGCCAGTTCTCTCTTGAGGGATGCGTCGAGATGGCTTGGATCATGGGCCTCATCAAGAACCACAATGGTCCGATTAAAGGTCAGCAATATGCTGGCTGGGTCGACGCAAAGACCGCAGATCCCGTTGACGACAAAGACATCAAGGCCAAATATGAGAAACACATTCTTGAGCACTCTGGTATCCGTCTCATCGAGCCTGAACTCTTCAAAGGTTACGATCCAAACAAGAAACAAATGCTCCAGGAGGTGGTCATTGAAGAGGATCTCGAGCCTTTCGAGACATCCAAGGAAACTGCCGAGGAGTTCAGACGCGAGCATGGCGAGAAGGCCGAGATTTTCGAGATCCCTGAATCTGGCGAATATCTTGTACGCATGAAGAAGGGTGCCACTCTCATGATCCCCAAGGCTCTGAAGTTCGATCGTCTCGTTGCCGGTCAAATTCCAACCGGATGGGACGCCAAGAAGTACGGTATCCCAGACGACATCATCTCCCAAGTCGATCCCGTCACCCTGTTCGTCTTGGTCTGCACAGTCGAGTCGCTGTTGGCGTCCGGTATCACTGACCCTTACGAATTTTACAAGTACGTTCACATCTCTGAAGTCGGCAACTGTATTGGTTCCGGTATTGGTGGCACCTCCGCCCTCAGGGGCATGTACAAAGACCGTTTCCTCGATAAGCCTCTGCAAAAAGACATCTTGCAAGAGTCTTTCATCAACACTATGTCTGCTTGGGTCAACATGTTGTTGATTTCTTCCACTGGTCCAATCAAGACTCCAGTCGGTGCCTGCGCCACTGCTGTTGAGTCCGTCGATATTGGTTACGAAACCATCTTGGAGGGTAAGGCTCGTGTCTGCTTGGTCGGAGGATTCGATGACTTCCAAGAGGAAGGGTCCTACGAGTTCGCCAACATGAAGGCTACCAGCAATGCTGTTGATGAGTTTGCACACGGCCGTACACCGAAGGAAATGTCAAGACCTACCACCACGACCAGAAATGGTTTCATGGAATCTCAAGGTTGCGGTATTCAAGTCATCATGACCGCTAAGCTTGCCCTTGATATGGGTGTGCCAATCTACGGTATTCTCGGTCTGACCACCACGGCTACTGACAAGATCGGCCGGTCTGTTCCGGCACCTGGCCAAGGTGTTCTCACCACTGCTCGTGAGAATGCAGGCAAATTCCCATCTCCACTTCTCGACATCAAGTATCGTCGTCGTCAAATGGAGCTCCGAAAGAAGAACATCAAGCAGTGGCAAGAGTCAGAGCTCGAGTATCTTCACGAGGAGGTTGCTGCTATGAAGGCTCAAGGTGGTGAGTTCAATGCGTCTGAGTATGCTCAAGAGCGTGCGTCACACATTGAACGTGAGGCAGCTCGTCAAGAGCGCGAGGTTCTGAACAGTCTTGGAAACTCCTTCTGGAAACAAGATTCCGCCATTGCTCCTCTTCGTGGCGCTCTCGCTACTTGGGGTCTGACAATTGATGACCTTGACGTCGCGTCCTTCCACGGTACATCTACTGTTGCCAACGACAAGAACGAGTCTTCTGTCATCTGCCAGCAATTGAAGCATCTTGGCAGAAAGAAGGGTAACGCTGTTATGGGTATCTTCCAGAAATACCTTACTGGCCATCCTAAGGGTGCTGCCGGTGCTTGGATGTTCAATGGTTGCTTGCAAGTTCTGAACAGTGGTCTGGTCCCCGGTAACCGAAACGCCGACAACGTTGACCAGGTTATGGAGCAATTCGACTACATTGTTTACCCAAGCAAGAGTATTCAAACCGATGGTGTCAAAGCCTTCTCCGTCACCTCGTTCGGTTTCGGTCAGAAGGGTGCTCAAGCTATTGGTATCCACCCTAAGTATTTGTTCGCTACTCTCGACGAGGCTACCTACCGTGCCTACTCTACTAAAGTCGAAGCAAGACAGAAGAAGGCTTACAGATACTTCCACAATGGACTTATCAATAACACGTTGTTTGTCGCAAAGAACAACTCCCCATACTCCGAGACGCAAATGAGTGAAGTTTTCTTGAACCCAGATGCTCGTGTGTCCTCCGATAAGAAGTCTGCCGAGCTCACCTATGCTTCCAACTTTGCTAAGAACATCACCAACAAGGAGAAGGCCGCAAACACTAAGCAGATGGTAGAGTCTCTTGCCAAGGGTGCTGCAGGCGTCGGTAACAAAGTTGGTGTTGACGTTGAGGATATTTCAGCGATCAACATTGACAATGATACATTCCTCGAGCGCAATTTCACGGACAAGGAGCAACAATACTGTTTGAATGCACCATCTCCTCAAGCTTCGTTCGCGGGCAAGTGGAGTGCGAAGGAGGCAGTGTTCAAATCACTTGGCGTTTCGAGCAAGGGGGCTGGCGCTCCATTGAAGGACATTGAAATCACCAACAACGAAAAGGGTGCACCAATTGTCGCCGTAAGTTCCCCTCACTCGCATTGACGATGACTTCAAGCTGACGATGTAATAGCTTCACGGTGAAGCCGCAGCCGCAGCCAAGAAGGCCGGTGTGAAGGAGATTAGCATCTCGATCTCACATTCCGACAGCCAGGCCATCGCCATTGCTGTTTCCACTTTTTAAATAGATCTAATTGTCTTCATGTACATTTGGGTTGGGGTTCTTGCCGCGCATTCATTTTCGCATGGGCTGGGGAGGGTCGTTTCACGATTCGCAGGCGTAATAAAGTCGGGTTCTTGTATTCTTGTTTAAATAGTACAGAAGAGCGAAAACAAGATGATTGATGGGAAGAATGAGAATGAGGCGATCAAGAGACACGAAGCGAGCGAGCGAGTGGAGGTAGTGTTTGCCGATGGCTGGGAGCGATGTTATTGTATGGGAGTATATAATGTGCTGATGGATGGAACTTGACCTTTCACAAATACTTTTGCATTAGACTATCCTTCCACATATCGACCTATGCTCTTTCAGTTGAGATAGCCCGTGAACATGTGATTGATAACAAGGACTTCTCCGTCAATCATGGATGTTTCCGTGGCACCGGCTAATCATTCTTCCACCCCGGATCATTGCTCACAGGTACAGTATAGGTTGCATACAGCCATCAGTGGGAATTACTAGGAAAAGTGTAAATACCCGGCGGTTATCAAATAACCCCTAGTGTTTATTAAACCGCCTAGTCTTATTGGCTAGAGTCCTGAGGGGTGTCTTACTAAGTAAGAGATATAACTCGTAACGTACGCTTATACGAGCCGGGATTTTCGAGTAATTCCTACTAATTAACGACTTCATTGCCTTGTTATCCTATACAGGGGGTTGCTATTAGCTTTTAATCCGGAGTAGTTTATATAGGTTTAAATGTAGATGCTGCTCTAGTATTTTAAACCTCGCTATCGCTTAATATAACCTCGTTGTCGCTATTTCTCTCTTTATAGAGAGATCTCCTCTGTATACGAAGGAAATCTCTTAGGTTAAAGGAAAAGTATAAAACCTTAAACTACGAACATATAGTACTTAAGTACGATAGCTCTTAAAGTACGATATCTTATACAGTGCGACATCGCTTATCATGTGATATAGAGACTTTTAAGGTGTAAGAAGCCTTGTTTATACTCTCTACATATATATCCCTTGCCTATTCGTTAAGAAAAGTAGCGTGTACGGGTCACAAGATAATAAAGTTGTGATAACCCCCTGCGACAAGGTAATAAAGTCGTGAATTGAATTCCTACGTGGTCGGGTAATTGGGATCTCGTGTCCGATTGGGATCGGGGTTGATGAAACAGGTAGAGGCCTGTCAGTTGACCCTTGGCGATATTAGAACGATATAACGGTGCCTGAATATATATATATATATATAGGCTCTAGAATCGACCCCTTATAGGCTGATGGAATAGATTTATCTAATCCTAATTATGTAATTTATTATCAGGTCCCGGGATTCGGTAGAGTGAGGTACGGTAGATCGATATCGAGGACCAGTCTTGTATAGTTCCTGAGAGGGGTGCATAGGTTTCCGTTGATTGCCCGGAGAGGGGGAGTAGTAGAGTGATATAGGATAGCACAGGAAGATGATTTTCGGATGGGAGGATGTCTATTTGAACTGCCGTGGACGGTAAACGGTGGATTCATGGATATCGCGGGTTTCTGACTTTCTTCTTGAAATCTTCTTCTTGCGGTGTACGTTTGTGAGAGTTGTGGAATCCAAGGACGCCCGTAACGTCGCGCCTATCAAAATGAAGTCTTATGTCCCCTACCTATCGGCCTTCCTGTCCGTATGCGCAACCGTCAATGGGGCGGCAGGCAAGAGCGCTTGTGAAGCGCTTATACGGACGCTGGTTATTGAGAATGTGACGGTGAATTTGGCGCAGGTATGTACTAGCCAGTGCTTTTTCGTGRGATGAATGTGGYCAGGAGAGGGTGGATTCAAGTGCTGATCAGTGGGTGGAATACCGTAGTACGTCACCGCGGGTACGACATTGTCGTTTACACAGAGTTATAATTTGGCGGGCTGCGGGGATGGGTCGGCGGCTATAACKAAKGATATGTGTCGGGTGGCTATGAAGGTTGTTACTAGTGCGAGGAGTGGTATGTTGTATTCCGTAGGCCTTTTTGTTGCTTTGGGGATGAGGGGGGGTGAAATAGAGGTTAGGGATGGTTTTGGAGGAGTGAAAGCTGATTTGAATATAGAGATGACTCTTGAGGCTTGGTTGCCTACGGATTGGACGGGGAGATTTTTGAGTAAGTTGAGATGATATGAGATGGGGAGGTGAAGTGGGGAGGACGGGAAGGGCTGATTGAGATATAGGTACTGGTAATGGAGGTGTAAGTGGATGTATCCAATGTAAGTTCATCCATGCTCATACATAAGAGATATCACTAACACCACAGACCGCGACATGAAATACACATCCGGTCTAGGCTTCGCGACCGTAGGCACAAACAACGGCCACAATGGCACCTCAGGGCAACCATTCTACAACAACCCCGAAGTAGTCCACGACTTCGCGGACCGCGCTATGCATCTGGGCGTTGTCATTGGTAAAGAGATAACAGCACAGTATTACGGCCAAAAACACACCAAGTCCTATTACATAGGCTGTTCAACCGGAGGCAGACAAGGTTTCAAAGCCGTGCAGACGTATCCGGAAGACTTCGACGGTGTGGTTGCGGGTGCGCCTGCGATCGCGTGGACGAGTCTCGTGTCTTGGTCTTCGCATTTCTATCCGATATTCGGAGATGCGAATGCCAGTCCGACATGGGTTTCGAGTTCGCTGTGGACGGCGATTAATGACGAGATTATGAAGCAGTGTGATGGGCTTGATGGGAAGGTTGATGGGATTTTGGAGGAGCCGGGTCTTTGTGATTTTAAACCTGAGGCGCTGCTTTGTGGGACGAAGACGGGGAGTTGTTTGACGTCTGCGCAGGTTGGGGCGGTGAGGAAAGTGTTCACCGATTATACTGGTCCTGATGGGGATGTGATTTATCCTAGGATGCAGCCGGGGATTGGGCCTATTGCGAGTATGTTGTTGTTTTCGGGGGGGCCGTTTTTTCTTAGTACGGATTGGTTTCGATATGCAGTTTATAGTAAGTACTTTTCTTGCGGTGATGAGTAGAAAGAATGGTAGCTATTTAGGAAAGAGGTACTAACGATGAAACAGATAATCCTTCATGGGATCCCGCAAGCTTCAATATCCAAGACGCCGTCAACGCCGCAGTCGCAAACCCGTTTAACATCGATACCTGGGAAGGCGACCTTTCCAAGTTCCAGTCTCGCGGTGGGAAAGTCTTACACTATCACGGTTTGATGGACTCCCTCATCTCTTCAGCCAACTCGCCTCGTTACTACAATCATGTATCCCAAACCATGAACCTCACATCCTCCCAACTAGACTCCTTCTACCGTTTGTTCCAGATCTCAGGCATGGATCATTGTGGCGGAGGTACTGGTGCGCACAACATTGGAGGTTCGATGGCTGAAGTGAGTGAGATGACGCCGGAGGATAATGTGCTTCTGAGAATAGTGGATTGGGTTGAGAAAGGGGATACGAGCGCGCCGGTGACGGTGAGGGGGACGAAATATGTTAATGTAAGTGAAGACACTAGTAGCAGTGATAGTGCTAGATGCATTTGAGGAGATTACTGACGTATAGCGTAGGACGATAAACGTCAAGGTGTCGCCCTTGTACGAAATCATTGCAAGTATCCGCTTCGAAACACTTGTATCGATSCCGCGAAGCACACSCGTCCTGAATCTTGGAAGTGTGTTTAGTCTGCCTTCAAATGACAAGCTAGGAAAAGCAGAATGGTGAACARAATGCGAAGAAACAAAGAGGAGAAGAGACATTCATGTATATATTTTTGAATCTCCTTGACTTGTAAAAGAGTGATGGGATCTTGGAAGTGTGTTTAGTCTGCCTTCAAATGACAAGCTAGGAAAAGCAGAATGGTGAACAAAATGCGAAGAAACAAAGAGGAGAAAAGCCATTCATGTATATATTTTTGAATTTCCTTGACTGGTAAAAGAGTGATGGAATCTTGAGACGAGTAGAAACTCTTGTGAAAACATAGAATAACCTCGTTTGCGGACTGGAGTTGGATCGCGACGCGGTTCGCACAGTGACATTGTTGAAATAGTGCTTACTAAGCCTGCATTACCGTGCACAGTGCAGAGACTTACACCCAATTTTGTACTGTTGCTGCTTCTCTCTTCATCATCAATAAGATACTCATAGACACGCACACTCAATTCTCAACAGACATGACTCCAGATCTAGCAAGGGGCACGCGGGATCGAGAAGGGAAATACGCAAAGTAAAATGTGAGATCTTCATGATAGGAAAGGAGGGCTAAGCGAGTCGGCAATAGCACAGCTCTATCTGCGAATGCTGTAAGAGAGCCATTCTTTGTATTGCATGCCTCCGATTAGGACGAGTGTGTGATTCTGTAACTCTACGTGTACGTAATTATGTAACTATTAAGAAGTCAGGTGACTATGCGACRCGTGCCGTGCACTACGAACTCAGGGGTTTATTATATACCTAAGTATATAGTTAGTCCACCTCCTACGGTAGAAATATAAGCGGGTTTTACTTTCAATTATCACAAGTGGAATGCCAAAAGGAGTAGAAGAGCGTCAGAGCGGAACTGATTAGGTGCCTTGCAAGCGCTGAGTATCCTAGAATCTTGTTGTCTTTGTATGTCGAGAACAGACGATCTCAAGCTATTATCGACTGGATCTTGAGTTGTTGACTCTGTTCAAGAGAGACATCGAAGCCGAGAAGTACTGTACTCCGTACTAAAGCGAGTTGTGGAAGAAGTGTGGAGTTGAGGTGAGCCAATCGGTCTTTGAGTAAATCCGTTCCGTAACGCGATACCTCAGCCTCGTACTCGTACACAACATCCAGTCCTCAAAGCCTCTCCTTGGTTGGAACTGTATACAATACTGATACAATACCTGCCATTAAGTTCCGAGAAAATGGCGCCTTACCGAGATGAACATATGTTCATCATCTGTCCAGGATCACAAAGTACGCATGCGCAATTGGGATTGCCCGAGAGTCTTGCGCCGGCTCAACACAAGTTTCCAACGCGTATGTTCCTTGCGCCAGATGGAAAGACTTACGAGCCATACAAGATCAAGGCGAGTAAAAAGGATGGCAGTGATGAGGAGGAGCTGATTGAGTATATGGATGATGATGAGGGAGCTATTTGGCCTTTGAAATGTATGTTCGCTGTCTCACCAGTCAGTGAGACGCGCATCGCAATTACAGCGCGACACATTAGACGAATGCTAATCGAGTTGTTTTACAGATGGTAGAATCGAGAACATGGATTGTTTCCTAGCTTTCCTACATCATATCCATGGAAAGCTTCAACCTGGCCTTCATACTGGGTTGGTCATGATTGCGCAACCTTGTTGGACCTCGAAGGACATGGAGGATATCACACGATTCGTATTCGAAACTTTCAAAGTTCCTGGTTTCCTCCTCATGGATGCAGCTATTGCAGCTCTTTACGGATATGGTCTGGAGCACGGAACGGTGATTGATGTTGGATATCAGAAGGTCGACATTTCGACCGTTTCCTCGTTCACAGTGTCCTCTCGAGGTGCTGTGATGAGCTAYGGAGGCGAGAATATGACCTCGATGCTCTATGGCTTGGTTGAAGATAAATACGATCCTCCATTCACAAGGGACATGGCGGAGAAATTAAAGCAGAGTAACATTTGTGAGGTCATGTTCCCAAATCACCCACTGCCAGGCGCGGAAGGTGTAGAGGAGGAGATTACCAATCCAGCCGCTGCAGCATCGACGGGTGCGGCAAGCTCAGGCCCAAGTGTCAAGATCACCGGCCCCCCACGAATGAACCCCGAACCTGGAGAGGAAGAATCGGGTGAAAAGGAGGAGGGCGTGTTAGATATTGCTAATATTGTTGCAAGTGGCAAGACCCAAGAATTCTTAGCAAAGGCGGACAAGGCGAAAGCTGACAAGGCCGCTGCCAAGAAGGCTACTAAAGACCGTGAAGCTGCTGAAGCTGCCGCGATTCGGACCACACGAATTCCAAATGCTAAGCGGTTTTACAATACCTGGGTATATGAGGCCACAAAGAAACCGTCACARAAGGAAAAGACCCCAGAACCCGCGAGTGCTACAGAAGATGCTGTCCAAAATGGAGGAGATGACACCAAACTGGCCGAAGATGTGTCCTCGCTTGCCGTGGAAGCTCCAGGTCAACAGAAAAGCAATGCAAAGAAAGACAAGAAAAAGCAATGGGAGGATGATAATCCAGATCTGATCCGACATGAATATTCTATAGGCCCAGAGCGGTTGATGGTGGTCGATCACTGGTTTATAGACCGAATCGCCGACGAGGTCTACCGTGTCATCCAGAACATCCGCGATATGTCAGCGAGACAACCAGCTTGGGAGAATCTGATTATCTGTGGGGGGGGCGCCAAGATCAAGGGTTTCAAGGAAGTTCTCTACCAAGTTCTCATGAATCGATACTTGATCTCGCCAAGCTCAGCAACCATGTTCATGAGCGAGTTACCATCCAATATCGCAACCCCAAGCGGGACTGGATCTATGACACCAAACGCTTCATTCACACCTACACCACACGGAGGCGGTGCCAATCAATCCAACTCGCTCCTCATCGCAGCGACAACCGCTTCAAACCCAGCTTTAAATCCGAACTTGCAAGCAGGTTACAATCCTACTCACTCCCATACTACACACTCGCAGACGCCTACCGCAATCAAGATCGCAAACACCCCAACATATCTCCCAGAGTACAAAGACTTCTATGACGTTGATTTCTTGGGAGCTTGTGTAGCTGCGAAGACAATATTCGTTGGTGATGGAGGTACCACTAAGGGGCTCTTCTTGACCCGTAATGTTTACAATGAGGACGGTCCTGGCGCAATCCATCAAATGTAAGAGGCACTTTCAATCCCATATCTGACTTAAGCTAATCATCGTGATGCAGCGGTTTCTGCTGATCTGCTTACAAAAGGTCATGTGCTGGCGTTCTGGAGTACTGAGGAGGAAAAGGACATTTATAGTTTGGAATACCCAACGGCAGCATGGAGAAGAATGTACCATATTTCTAGACATAGTTGTCCGGCGCGAAATTCAAAGTACATCACAACTTCTGCTGCCGTGATCTGAATAAGTCTCCATTCTTCCCTCAACATACACTTAAATGTATTTGCAGCGGGGTGTCTCCCACATCGTCCGCCATTAACGCTGCGTATTATCAGATTTGAACCTGCACACCACGCATCGCGCTACCTGCGTACTTAGTAGATAGGAATCGAGAAACCCAAGATATGAAGGTACGCAGCATACACCAGGAGGTACCTCAGCGACGCGCTTCATTACATTGCAGATACGGTATACCCTTCCTTCGCTACGACAGATTTCCATTACGCTCTTCTCTCATCTCGCAGAATATATCTTCTGCAAGCCCATGGCGTCTTTCTGTCAACCGCCATTTCGTTGTGGATTTCTATTGTTACGTGTGATCCGCTAAGTTCACGTGCTTACTGCATCGTGCCTTCCTCRTCAGAGCAGTCCAACGGTCCAACTAAGTTCAGGCAAACACAAAGGCATCTCCAGTCTCGAGGAGAAAACCGCGAGCATCTCTTGCGATTCTCTCTTCTCCGTCATTGAACTCCAGCCGCTGGGGATTGGGGATTGCGTTCACTTGGTCTTCTTGAACTTCCTTCTTCCCTCCACTCCGTTTGACCTCACATATCCGGACAACAACATCAGCTTTTCGCAAGAATGCCGGTCAGAACGCGTAGACAGACTGGAAACCTCCCATCGAAGCCGCTTCCCTCGATCGAGGTGGAGTGGGACGACGACATAGAATTGGAAGATGATGATGTGGATCTCGATGGCACGACCGTTGTTACACCACCGCACCCACAACGATTCATCTTCGAGACTTTCRCAACCGTCGAATCCGTCAAACACTTGCGTGATGGTCTTTCCCTCGTCCGAAGCCTTGGAGGAGGGAAGTACGAAATTGTCAACTTACAAGCAGTCGATACAGATATCATGGGATCCAAGGAAGTGGGTAAATATGTGAAGGAAGATCCAGAACGATTGGAATTGTTCGAGTCGGCGCAAGAAAAGCTTGAAATCTCGAAGTTCACTATTGCACAGGCTGTGAATAGTGCACGTAGGGAACTCGCAGATCGTAGTCGAACCAGAGGCTGATCTATACTAGGGAATCGAATCTTCCGGTTTCTTGACCTTCCCATCGACGTGCGACATGAGATCTATGATATCACCATCAAGGCGAAAGGGCCCCTCCATTACTTTGAGACGGGTGACAAAAGGCTGGCTTTCAATTTGCGAGGAGCTAACAAGCAGATAAATAACGAGACATATAACATCTTCCTGAAGAACACTTTCAAAATAACCGATTGCGCAAAGGATACCCCAATGCTGCGCACGATTCAGTCTGTCTGCGCAAACTTGCGAGAGATTACTTTCGAATGGTGGGCTTTTGCCATCAAGGACAAAGTTACGATTGGACTCATCGCGAGTTTCCCGGAGCTCAAGATTTTGAACTTGGTGATCACGAGATATTGTATAGATGGCATCCGTCATAGGCACAGACGCCAACTTAGCTACCAAGATGACGACCGTATCACAAAGTTCAGCAGGTAAAATTCCCTTCACACTCCCAAAGCCAGTCAAGGTCTAGTGACAGACATTGTAAAAGCACTTCCAGGTCACTGTTTCAGGGTTGTTGTTGGATTACATCGTATTCATGCTAACTTAACAGATCCAATGGTTTCGATGCCCTCGTAAAACTTCGAGGTCTTGACAAAGTCAATGTTTCTCTGGGAAAGCAATCAATTGCACCACTAGGAAGCGAACTCTCTTTGCTTGAGATGGGCCGCTTTGAAGTGTTTCTCAATCGAGTCTTGACTCAACCAAAAGTATCTGTTCTGCCACCAGTAAGTCTCCTGTAGTTCCTAGAAGTCTAGTGCGCGATACTGAATCTTAGTTGCAGAAAGGGAAGAAATTGAAGAGGCGGTCGAAAGGCAAAAAGCGTGGCTACGTCGAAGATGAGGAAGAAGACGATGATTTCCGGATTAGACAACGTAAAACGCGCTGAACCTCACGAAATTATACGGCAGATGGAGCTTGAAATTTGTACGCAGCGTTCAACTATGGACTATATTTGCCAGCGAGGATGAAGAATTATCAACATTATTGCAGCTCTCTTTGCTTCTCGGCGCGGGAGTCGAATCATAATAAAAGGATCATAATCTTTCAAACAGGGTTGGAGAGATACCATTTGCAGGCAGAGGATTGTTCTCATACCACGAACAGTATATATACATTCATTTGAAGGTATTCAACGATTGCTTGGTCGCCAGGTATTTGTGTCTACACTCCTGGGAAGTTTGAGATTACACATAGAATTAATTCACGAAATGTCACCTTTTTCGCGAAACTTGTCGTATGTGTAGTACACGTCCGCCTTGACGCTCAAACCAGCCGTTGTCTGCATGTGTGCCATGAAGCATCATATCATAATGTCTAAGTTCGGCAACTTTACGAGAGTCTGATTCTACGGCACTATCCCGAAACAGGCCTCCCCTCTTTAATGGTACTCTGACTCTCTGCATTTCTAGCTCGTTGCAAAGTTCTAGCTCAGTCCAATTGTTTTTGGCTCACTTCATGTTACTAGCTCATACCGCCTTCCTAGCTCGTTCCAAATTACTAGCAAATTCTGAAGAACTCTAACCAGATTTGGCCACTTGAGGCTCTTGCAGAATCCACCCACCAGACTCGCTAGCTTGTGATGCATCGTTGGGAAGTATTGTCTACAGTATAACGCTGAGAAAGAAAAGCTAAAGTCTCTGTTTCCAGGTACTGTCTCGTTCCGACATTCTGGTTCGTTCTAAATTCTTCGTTCATTCCGAATTATTAGCTCTTTCCCAGAAATTCTAACCACACTTTGGTTGCGAGCGTTTTGTAACATCCACCAAGCTTGCTGACTTATCACCCCGCATTAGGGAAGTATGGGGTGCAGTCTAACTGTGCACCAAAAGCTGATAGCTGTCTTGTCTTCTAGTTACTGGCCCGTTCCGAATTCCTGAATTATTAGCTTATTCTGGGAAAAAACTATAACGATATTCTAGTCATCAAGGATTTCAACACCATCTACGTATGACTCAACTTTGRGGAAGTAGGGGGTGGAGTCTAAGACTGATTGGGCCTCTAATTAATATCGATTGGCCTTKCTGTGGTCCAGAACATGAACGTCACCAAAACTGCCGTGTAATTTGCGACTTCTGATGGAATAATCATCGTTCGCTTAACTCCTGAGGGGTAAGTCGTCAGATAGTCTACAAATAGTACTACATCAATAATGAAAGAAGTGCTATGCTTCTTGTTCGTGACAAATTAGGCCCTCTAATTTGCGACTTCTAATTCTATATTCATCGTTCGACTCCTAAGTCGTTTGACAATTTGAAAAATACTCCTACTACGACGATAGTAAGTAGACCCTAAGCTCAATCAGGGACAAACTTAATCAGTTTATCGTCCGCTTAACTTCTAAGTGTTCAGTGGTCGGATAATTCGTAAAAGGCACTACAGTGACAACGGTACACCCTAAGCTCTAGTTCAGCCTAACTTAAAAGGGACGTTCAATGGTCGAATAATACCAGCCTACGCTCGATGAGGCCGTTTTCAGGATGGGGTCGGTACTAGATACGAGACTAATAGTGTGTGAGCAGCTATCTTGGTACCCAACAGTTATCATTTGCCCTAATTATGGCTCAACATGGCCATTTGAGACTCTAGATGCTCTCAATTATCTGGTAGCTTAAGAAAATGGCACTACCACGACCACTAACCTAGCTGCTTCCTGATTGGGACGATTCCAGTTTTCACGCTCTTTTGTCTTAGCCTGCTCCTCACCTGCTTCCCCCCCCTTGAACTGGTGTATAAGTACGTGCCCTCGTGCCCTGCTCTTGAGGTTTTCTTCTTTTCTCTTCACGCATTTTTTTACTGTCAAACAAAACTTTTCCAATAAGATTCCAGATAACAATCCAACCAGATTCTCATACAAACACAAACAAACCACATCCACTCAAGCTTTCCTCCAGCTACTCGTAAGCTTTCCTCCAGCTTTTTCGATCATCCAATCCAACTTCGAAATGCAATTCCTCAAAGTCATCATCGTTGCCTTCATGGCTTCCATCGGTATGCTCGCCATGCCAATTGACGACCACTCCGCCATTACCAAAGCGGATCCAACCCTCGAGGCGGCTCCAAACCAAAACAACACCGTCCACGCCAACGAGGCAACCAAAGTCATCCTCACCCACGACGCAGCCGAAGCGGTCAAGCCCATCCCATCCTCGGTCATTGATGCCATCATTGCCATTTTCCACAGTAAGCCCATCCATCTTAATATCGATTCATTACAGGATGCTAACATCGATAGAAAATGTCACTCTCAACCACACCCTCACCGGCGCCGCCGATCCAATCCCATCCCCGGTCATTGATGCTGTCATTGACATTGTCCACAGTAAGCCCATCCATCTCAATATAGATTCATTACAGGATGCTAACATCGACAGAAGATGGCACTCTCAAACACAACCTCACCAACGCCGCCGATCCAATCCCATCCTTGGTCATTGATGCCGTCATTGACATTTTCCACAGTAAGCCCATCCATCTTAATATCGATTCATTACATGATGCTAACATCAATAGAAAATGGCACTCTCAACCACACCCTCACCGAGCGTGGTGTCATCGAGAAGCGTGGCTGGTGGCACAGCTTCTGGAAGGGCTTCTGGGAGATGATCACCCCTTGCTGGGCCAGACCTCACCAGTGCCCTGACAGCTAGTCAGATCTTAGGATTCTGTCATCATGAGCTAGTCCTCAAGAGTGTGCTGTAAATTAATCGGGTCTTGGAATGATGTGTGTCATGGGTGGGGCAGGCTTACTGGTTTTGGGTGCTTTCATGGGACTTTTCCATTCTTAGATAGTCCACAGCGGATAGTTCTTCAATGCTATCACCTTTTTTTTTTTTGAGTTACCTTTGTAATGTGATGTAATGTGTGAGATGTGATGCAAATTTCCTTTTATGTCGTCATTTCTTTTCGTATTCATTAGTTGGTGTCGTCATAGTATCGGAATCTGTCCAGTGCTATCACCTATGTCGTCGTCGCCGCCCCGTCGCATCAAAGCCTTGGTGAACCTTGCTTCCTATTGTTGTATATCCTGTCGTCTCACCATCTCGTTAAGGGCTTGCTTTCGTGACTTGGTGTTGTAATAAACTATGATGTCAATCAAGTCCGCTACAGCTTCGGTATTTAAATCTTGATGTCGTCGCAAATATCAGGCTGTATATGCACCCATGTCGGCGCCCTAGTCTACGATACTCTGGATGTTCGTCAGTTAGTTTGCTTTGTAACCGCTGGCGGATGTTTACGAACGACTACTACGCCGTCGCCCTCATTTCATGAGGTGACCTGGTCCATGATTTAGTATTCTGATGCGCAATGAATCTTGGATATACAGTACATAGCCAGGCACCTCACTGTCGCAGTAATCAACTCCACTAGTCGCGTAGCTTAATATGCCTTTCCGTAATCTAGGTAGTCATACTTAGATGATTCTTGAGCRAATTAACTATGCAAACAGCCATAGAGTCCGTTCGAACTTTCAAGACCTGGAGAAACACCTCGCCGTCGCCAGTCATCACACGGCTGGATGAGTTCCACCCCAACCAATCCCTGAAGAAGCGATGCACGAGGAAACTCAAGATGCTCGCTTACTATGACACCCATTAGGTAGAATGCGGTGACAATTGTACAATCTCCTGGATGAACTTTTCAAGTGCTGTGACAAACGGCCACTYCAACCCCAGAGTGAGCTTCCGAATGTCATTCACCTCGAAGAATGGAGATTYATTGTACATGTGAGCAAACGAGTGGGGMGTTCTTGAGGGAAAAGACCTTGCGAAGGAGGATTCCTAAAGAGTCAACATCTRAAAGTGCGCTRCCTATAGAAACAAGCATGCAATAATGAGCTGACGCCCTCGACTTGCCAGCATTCGGCGAGTTATTGTCGTATACTACATACTGTAAATGAGCGTCGTTGACCGAGGCTGAAAAGAAGCGAGCGCTTGAATACCCGACGAGCATGGAAAACTTCCATGTCCATGTGACCGTCCAACTCACCGTGTAAGTYTCACATCTGGAATCACTTGATCGATCGATTGGAGCGCATCATGTCTCTTCTGTCGATGTTCAAGAAGAATTGAGCGGTAAAGCTAGAGCGGTAAGATAAATCCATGAAAAACGCGATCGAATGCCCCATGGGGAAAACTCGCGAACGAGCATCCCAACTTTGAGAGGAATTTCAGCCTCGCATGATTCTGACATGGGTGTTTAATTGTCATGCGCGTCATTTTCTAATTACAACAAATAGCCGTCCAAACCCCTCGAGTCCGCTCACGCGTTCGTCCCTTTTCCACTCTACGTCGCTCACACTTCATTCGCTCCTTTTGGTCCCACCATAATAGCTTTGTTTACTATTTCGCATATTTCGTCCAATATCCGGACCTGACGCCCAGCGTCTCGAGTGACTGCTTCGTATCAGTCCTTGAAATCCAAGGAAATATTGCATATAATGAGGTGAAGAGCGCGAGAAGATCATCTTGAGACAACTAGGTTGTGAGGACAAGGACGCAATTCAACAAGGAACCCAGGAATCATTAGCCCCGAGGGAAGGAAGCAAGATATCTCGAAAGCCGCGAAGAGACTCGCGAGCGAAGAGCCACGAGAAGTCGTACCTCCCGACCTGCAACCTGCGACCACGCACTCCATATCAATATCCGCTCCCCGCCCCTCGCCTCCTCGGGTTCCAGACAGAGGTTATGGCACAGTCTCTGGAAGCGAAGATCGTGGTATTAGGCGCGCAGGGAGTAGGGAAGACGAGTCTACTATATCGCTATATCAAAAACCAATTCTCGCCCGCGAACACGACGTCGACGGTGGGCGCGAGCTTTATGACGAAGCGGGTGGTGGACGACGAGAGTGACACCGTCGTGCGACTGCAGATATGGGATACGGCGGGCCAGGAACGCTTTCGGTGTGTATCCCTTGTGGAACTCTATTTATTACCTTGTCCTCGGAAGCCAAGCTAACATCGCCAATTCCCACAGTTCGATTTCGAGACTTTACTATCGCGGCGCCAACGCTTGCATTCTTTGCTATAGCATCACGGACCTCCCCTCCTTCGAGGAAATGGGCGTCTGGCTGAACGAGCTGAGGCGGAACCTGCCTCCGGATATTATCTTGCATGTCGTAGGCACGAAAGCGGACTTGGTTGCGCGCGATCCCTCCTCGAGAGAAGTCCCCTTCGAACGATGCATAGCCTACGTCGCAGATAACCTCGCGCCCGGGATGTCTTCTACTCCGCCAGCGACTGCAACACCTGGTGGGATGGGCATCGGTGGAGGTATGTTGGATGGGGCCGAGTATGCAGGCAGGCCGAGTGGAGGATATAGACCMTTCTTTAACGGTGGGACGCGGGAAGCGTTGGACGGTGCGAGGAGTCCTAGTAGTAAGCGGAGTAGTGGGTTCTGGGGACAGGAGGTTGGGTGGGATTGTTGTCATGAGGTTAGTGCTGAGAGTGGGGAGGGGGTGGAGGAGGTGTTCAGAGTTATTACGAGGAAACTCGTGGAGCAGAATAGAGCTCTAAGTCAGCAGTTGCTGAGTGCTACACAAACACCTGGAGGAACACCCGGTCTAGATGGCGGACCCGGGGAGGGTAATGGTGGCTATTTCGATGGCATGAGGCCGGGAGGAAGCTTCAGAGTAGGCAGAGATAGGAGGAGTTGGTTTGGAGTGCCTGTTGAAGCATATATTGATGCCGGGCCACAAAATGGACCTCCAGAGGTGAAGACAAGGAGGAAGTGCTGTTAGTGTTGGATATTTGTCACGTTCTGGATACCCTGGGGAGTTTGGATGTTTGAAATCTTGGTTTCTGTTTGGAGCGATGGCATAATGATTTGCATTTTAGTATGGAGTTGGTRCTCTTAGGCATAAGCATTTGGGCGTGGAGTCTGGTTGGAAAGAATGGACATSATGATCATCTCGACAATGCTTTCCAAATTCCTAAGTACAAGTGCTCTAATTTCGGATATACCAACACCTGATAGGATCTGCACGATATCGATTACAGTTTAGAGTTGCAGTCAGAAGGGCAATGTAGAAAAGTTCTCGAATTATTAAACAACGCCACGCCAAATGTAAAAGCCAATCCCATCCTCAAAATGATCTATCTACATGACAACGCAGCACGAGTTCTGTTTCTTCGCTTGTGCTAAGGGCAACATGTTAGCACTCTTTCGCACACTCGTCCAGAAAGACGATTCTTAATGTCGCCCGGTGGAAGAGACAGGGGACTTACTGTAAAACATCTTACTCTGCGCACTTAAACCATCACTCTTTGCAACCAAGTCGTCGATTTTCTCGCCCCTCTGCAACACGCTCTCGATTGTCTTGTGCAAAACGATCTTTGTCTCGTCCAACTCCTTCTGAATCTTCATAATGCTATCTGCCTGTTGCGGATCCTGATATTTGACAAGGTAATCCTTGAGTTCTGGGAATGTGAGGGTTGGCGAGGAAGTAGCCCATTCGGAACGTGGGTGTTGGGTCAGGAATTCGTCGACGACTTTGGAGAGGAGTTGATGGGCTACGAGGGCAGGGTAGGAGTGGTCGCTGATTATGATACCGCAGATACCTTCGGTGCGGCCGTAGGCATGAAATGTGTAGTCTACGAAAGAAAAGCTGGGATTTAGTCTCTGAATCCATCATGAGAGTGTGGTAGAGACGTACCTTGCTCCTCCACGTCTTGCCGTTGTCCAGGCTTTGTTCTTTCTGCCACCGTCTTGCTGAATAGTGTCATGAACTCTCCATAGCTGTAATCGCAGATAATCGTCAGCCTTCGCTCTCAGTAACTCATCCATGATAGCCAGACTCCGTGACTTCTGCGCCCCTCCATCTAATGGATAGCCTTTCCAAGATCAACCGGATGGGACAACAGATAGGCGTACTTATTTTTCGTAAACCTCGAATATGCCGAAAGCTCCTTCTCTGCGACCAACTCATGCGCCGGTTTAGCCTCGTTTTTGATAATCTACATTTCGGAAATGCAATCAGCGGTCAGTCTTCTCTTTACTCGCGGTTGCGCAACTCCGCGCACCAAAACTTACACCAATATAATGCAACTTCATGTTTGCCGATTCGCAAGTATGTTCAGATGATAATTACTTGTGTGTTTTAATGGGCAGGAAGGTAAAAGTTATGCATGAGCTGCTTTGTCGTTATACATCTGAAACCCAATGTCTGGAGTTCCACCTGGGCAGTTGACGCGGGTCGGACGTCACATGCAAGGAGACCGGAAGAACTGTCGTTCCGATGGGCTTGGCGGGGTGAACACCTACAAGAAGTGAGGATGGACAAGTAGCATTCATGGGACGGCATCCTTCTAGCAACAGTACCGAAAGAAAGCATCGTGATGAGGAAACATTCCCTCTTAACAATGAAGTCAGTTCTTTGATCTTGATATATCCAATCACTTCAAGAATGTTTCTAGAGCCCACATATTTTGGGCAGAGATTGCTAGGGTCCTCGCTAACGATTAAGAAGAACAACTGCCTCTCGTTATACCTGCTACTTCGCCACTGGGACGTTCTAGCTTAGCATGATCTTATCTATGCTCAATTTAATCAAACAACGGTTCGCCCATCTGGAAGATCAGGGGAAGTCCCACTGGTCTCCTTTTTAAACATTCAACGGCAAAACCTGAGAGAAATCCGACGATTTGCCTCATTCTGTTGCTCGAGATTATAAGCTTACTACCGTTAGACCTAGGAAACACTGATTAAGCTGACAGCGCTAACATAAGGCCGATGGCACTAATCGAAAATGAAGTGCCAGATGAGACTACAGTATTACTTCCGGGTGACGTGCCTCTTCTCTTCTCTTCTCTTCTCTTCTCTCTTCTCTTCTCTTCTCTTCTCCATATCGTCATGGAAATGCATGATTACAACGCAAACATTGCAGGAAAACAAATGAGCTATATTTGGATTCGAGTGAGATATTTCTGTAGGAAAACCCATTATTAAGCAGCATATATCCGATATAACATTCTCCGTGAAACAACATCGTCCCTATCAAGGAGTTAGGAGTACCGGAGTTCGGGTAACTTTCGGGTGAGCGGTTGTCGGTTCGGATATGCCGGGTACCGTGCCATGTTACCAGCGGAAATTCGGATTCAAAATATTGCGCCTTTCGCGGTTGTGGCATTGACAACGTTGCAGATTTGTGAGACTCTCTCATCGCGGCTCAATGTATATAAGAGCTTGCTGTTAGTAGGTCTACGCTCTACAAGATAAGTAAATCAGTCTCTTCTTCCCACTTGACTTGACCACCACCGCCAAAATGGACTCAAAACAGTTCAAGGAAGCTGCTGTCTCAGCAATCGACGAGAGTACGTGCAAAGAAGCCCTCTTAAAGTTTGGTACTGACTGCGGTATAGTTGTCAATTACTATGACACGATTGATGAGCGCCGAGTAGTATCGAATGTCGAGCCGGGATATCTTAAGAAACTTCTTCCAAGCGGCCCCCCAGAAACAGGAGAGCCATGGGAAGACATTCAAAAAGATATCGAAACGAAGATTATGCCTGGTTTGACTCATTGGTAAGTCTCACATCTCATGCGTCAATTGTGGTTTCTGAGACTTGGCAGGCAATCTCCAAACTTTATGGCATTCTTCCCGGCATCTTCATCTTTCCCGGGCATGCTTGGAGAACTTTATTCCGCTGCTTTCACACTGCCAGCCTTCAATTGGATTTGCTCTCCTGCTGTCACAGAACTCGAGACTGTAGTCCTCGACTGGCTGGCGAAGCTCTTCAATCTACCTGATTGTTACCTATCAACAAGTGCTGGTGGAGGTGTCATTCAAGGCTCAGCATCCGAAGCTATCGTCACTACCATGGTAGCCGCTCGCGACAAATATCTCCGGGAAACCACTTGTCATCTTTCAGGGCTCGAACAGGAAGATGCCGTCGCACATAAGAGAAGCAAAATGGTAGCCCTTGGGAGCGAACAGGCGCATAGCTCGACGCAGAAAGCAGCCCAAATAGCGGGAGTTCGCTATCGATCTATACCTGCTCTGAAAGCTGACGGGTTCGGCATGACCGGTACGGGTCTAGAGGAAGTATTGAAACAATGTAAAGCTCAAGGACTAGAGCCATTCTATTTGACCACTACCCTTGGTACAACTGCGACCTGCGCGGTGGACGACTTTGCTTCTATCGCTCAAACTCTTTCCAAATATGCGCCTCCCGATGTTCCAGGAGAGATTTGGGTCCACGTCGATGCCGCCTTTGCTGGAGCTGCTCTAGTTTGTCCGGAGTACCAACATCTCACCGAGTCATTCCAACACTTCCACTCATTCGACATGAATATGCATAAATGGTTGCTCACCAACTTCGATGCTTCATGCTTGTATGTGAAGAAGAGGAAAGATCTCATTGATTCATTGTCTATCATGCCAAGTTATCTCCGGAACGAGTTCTCTGAGAGCGGGCTGGTAACAGATTACCGGGATTGGCAGATTCCCCTAGGCAGACGGTTCAGAAGTCTGAAAATTTGGTTCGTTCTGCGAACTTATGGCATCAACGGCTTACGAGCACACATTCGAAATCATGTCAAGCTTGGTGAAGGATTCGCAAGCCTAATCAACTCGAGACCAGACCTGTTCAAGATGTMCACGAAGCCAGCATTTGCTTTGACAGTCTTCACAATCGTTGCTGACTCTCAGGATCAGAAGATCCTCAACGAGGTCACCAAACAAGTTTACGAGCTGGTGAACAGTCGAGGAGAGATTTACATCACTTCAAGTGTCGTAGCTGGTGTATATGTCATTCGTGTAGTTAGCGCCAATCCGAAGGCGGAGGAGAAGTATCTCAAGAAGGCTTTCGATATTCTGGTGACTACGACAGAAGAGGTCCGAACCGCCCAAAGCGGTAGTGTGAGCACTGATTCAATTATGACCGACATTAAGGGTATCGGAGAACCTGTGGTTGTCAATGGCGTCGGGAAGGATTGAGCGCCAAGAGAATGAATTGCCTATGACGGGCATCCTCTATCAAATTCGTACACCCTCGGTTCTACAAGTTATGTATTGGGAGAAATCTTTGACCATGTACTGTATAAAATCCGAATATTTTGTGTTGTAATAATTATCTTCACATTCGCACCCCTCTTTCCATGCGCTATCCCCGAGTGAGTTGTGTTATGGTAGCGCAACATCTTCTTGCTCATCTCTCCTTCCTATCCTGGAAACTAAGAGAACTGGGTAGAATAAATGACTATTGAAGTCAGCCAAAGTGTAGAATCACTTCCAAGCAATGACATACCAATTAACAACGAACACCAAGAATACAGTCTCCAACTCAATTGCGGACTCAACTACACATAAGACGATAAACCAACTCCATAACATTGTCGCCAGCCCAGACTTCGCCAATTCCGCTGTGTAAGTCTGTCGTTTTGTTGCATTCTGATACCTAAATTGTAAAAGAATGATTCCAACGATCCATATATCTGCGATGACGAGGAGAAGGGATGTCCTAGAGACTCKATTAGAGCTAGTACTTTGACTTGGTGTGGCGGAGAAACTTAGGCTGACATTATATAGGTAAAACTACGATTGGAGTATCGTTCCCAATAGCTGTTGTAGCTGAATCCATTGATAAGGAATATTAGGCTAATGACAATGATCGCAGTAGCTTGAAGGATCAATGCTACCTCAATCACCGCTCCTTTCAGAGATGTGTCAGGAGAATCGTGTCTAGAGATTCCAATTATAGGTTCGCTGGTTGTCAAGGGCTCATCCAATGAAGCAGCTTCAAAGACAGCGTCGTCGATCGCGTGTGGAGRCATTTCATCAGATATTCTCTGTGCGGGTGAATATTGACGAGTATTACCGTCAGTCATGGGAATTGCTCTCAATTTAAATCCAATCTTCAGAATTTATCATGCCCCGTTGGTCGATAAGTTAACTAAGATATGAGGCTGAGGCATCTGCCTGGCGGTGCACAGTTTAAACGCGGGCAATCTGGCTTGTTTGAACCAATATCTATTTTCGCGCTCAGTAATTGGCATTATCTACATACCGCAACCTATTATTTTAAGCAATCCCTGTCTRCATGCTATTGAGTCATGGCAATGCCACGACATGTTGGATGACTCTAGCTCTGAAGGACAGATATCATCACAACATCGGCTCATGCAACGAGCGCATGCGGTCCGATTTCAACACCCGATCTGATTAATTGAATTACCTTTTTCTCCCAGAGTCCACAGTACGGGAAATCTGCTCGCTCGTATCTCGCTCCTCGACACAATTGGTAGACTTCCCAGTCCCAATCTTCCAACCGACAGCATCACGAAGTCCCACAATTCCTCAGTGTCACTTTCGCCAGAGTCCCTTCACAGTCGACCGTGAGTTGATATGKTCATCTCAACAGCATGATAGGATCTCTCTCGTCTCTTATCGTGGAGGCAATTCGTGGCTGGGTTTTCCTCATTCGAACGCCTTCACGTTTTGCGTCTGCTACCTCCGCTATTGGCCAAGATAGCCAACCCAACCACTCTTCTCCAATTACGACGGATATCTCGTCGAGACATTRGCACGCAGCCCCATTCGTATACCAGCAATCAGAGCTYTTATCGAGAAGCACAGCAAGGGACGCTATTAACACAAGTGCCATAGGCTTCCATTCGTCCATACATTCCACAAACTTCTCTAGCAGCTGCTCGACAAAGAAGAAGAAGAAGCAATATTTGAAAGAGAAAGGCGACTCCGGCTGATATGGTATAGCGGAGCACTGGCGAAGCAGTTACCGAGACTCAAATCAGAGCAAGCTTGGTAATCGTCAAACAGCGCGCGAATTGTTCCTATGGAACTGTCAACCACGCATAGATTAGAGTGATGATTCTGCAATGACTAATATTGATGTCCTTTCAGTAGAAACATAGGCACAACAACCGCCGGCCTCGTTTCATATGAAGGATGCGGCTTCAGAATACCAAGTAAGTCTCTGATCGTATCCAACACCTTAGAAGCTCGTAGACACAGCCTAGGTATTCGTCTCCGAGACAAAGGGCCCGTAAATCATCCTCTATATAATTGCATCGCGTATGATACTGACTCAAAAAGCGCTCCTGGAAAAGAGCTCGAACAGGAATTCAATACTTCACGTAGATCTGAAATTCCTTACTACGAGGACTTCTGCAAACACCTTGAGATTAATTTAGATTAAAGGTGGGTGGCAAACATTGGACTCGACGAACCAAATACAAACGGTACACGAATATTACCACGGTTGATGTGGGGAGTGAGGGAGAGTGTAACACATGAATCCCCACCGAAAGATGGTTGTGTTGTGTAGCTCACTAAAGGAGCAGAGTTGGGGGAAAGTGCAAGTGTGGCAAGGTAAAGGCTGGAAYACTCCAGGGCCGGGGACTCATCAATTTCCGCAGGTAAGATGGAGACGCTCTGGATTTTTTGTTCTTCCTGCCCGCCGGAAGGATTGATACGTATGGAAACGGGGTGTAATTCCATCCATATTGTATATTGATAGACAAATATAAAGAAGCAATGAGATCATTGGAAACCAATCTTTCGAGGAACTAATTGTAATCCCAACAGCTTATAGTGTTTTGAATTACCTTTATCCCTTTTGGGTTGAAGGTACAGGAGGAGTCTTTGGAATCAGGCTTACAAGTCAACTTCGATTTGTCAGGCCAAACACGTGACGACAATCGTCGTAAAGTCAGACCCCGCATTCTATCTTAAAGCCCAAGGTTTCCATGAACTTCATCAGAAATAAACCATTTCAAACTCGATAGACTCTATCCTTGCAACACACACTCTGACTCCAGTCAACCGACACAATGGTCAAAGGAAAAGCCACCGCAATTGTCTCCGGTCGAACCGTTGCGGAGACGGATGAGTATGAAGTAGTCGAGGGAAACATTTATGTAAGACCTTAAGAGAAGCATCCAAGTAGGCCAACCATGCTAATGATATGAATTGTAGTTCCCGCCATCGTGAGTTTTGAAGCTACACATCCACGGAAGGTTACTGATCACTCTACTCTCCAGCTCGGTTAACATGTCCTACTTCAGTAAGACGGACCATACCACCCATTGTCCGTGGAAGGGCGACGCTGCTTACTATAGCATCAACCTCGATAGTGAGTAGACTACTTCCTCTATCACCAAGCCTCATCATCTCCTGCTAGGCAAGGATACCGTGCTACACGCGACAATTTATACAGTCCTGTACAAGGAATGCTGACACGACCAATGCAGAAACGGAACTTAAGAATGCAGCCTGGTACTACCCAGCGCCCATGGAGAAAGCAGCTAACATCAAGGACCATGTGGCTTTCTGTAAGTTGTGAAAACTCTAGTGTATGATCGCTGAATCGCTGACTGGATCGATACGCATAGACAAGAATATTGTTACAGTTAAAACTGAATGATGTAGGAAGTGAAGGAAACCAAAGGATGGGGGCGTACTTTCAGTCTATAGAGAATCTTAACCTGATTGACTTCTGCAAAAGTGCTCACAATGCCTTTTCTCATACGTGTCTCAGCCACCGAACTGATAAATACAAATTCCCCCCTCATTCGGCAAACTCCCGCTCATTGGAATTCAGTGACTGTCCAGTCCAAGTAAAGTCCGTTGTCAACTTACCTTTCTTCCTCTTTACATCTCAAAATTATGACCCTTCTCCCTCTACTGCTTCCGATAGTCCTTGTCAAGCTGCAAACGCCCGAGCGGCTTGCTTTTACCCATGATCGATATTTCCATGAGTTTGTTGTTGTAGAGCAGAGTCCGTTGTGGTTTCGATGTCGAGAACCTGCTCGAATGACAATTCATTGCGTTGTCTAGAAGTGGTGGTTGCTGAAAAGTAGGACATGCGCCTTGAATTTGCCCCACATCCTGGATTAGAAACGCGTCCGCGGGATTATCAAGCGCGTCGTCCACCCCTCATTCAGCTACAGTGCAACACGAAACCGTCGCGAAATCATCACAACAGCAGACAAGATGGATGTCGACGGTGACGACCAGACCGGCGACTATAATGATGGAAATCGAGCATTTTTRCAAGCTTTTATGTCTCGTGGACAGTTGACATTGAAGGATGCCCAGAAAATTCTCGCTGCGATCTTCTCAGTCCAAGAAGGTTGCCGATCTCAATCTATCTACGAGGCAAACGCTGATTGATACAACAGAGAAAACGGTCGCTCCGGCCGAAGTAACACAGGATGATTTCGACTCCTACGTCTCTGCTGCCGCCGACGCGCTGTCGCCGTTGGATTACGAGATTCGAAGTACCCAAGACCAGACCACGAAAATACGGGTCTACAGCATCGTCAACAGTATTAGCGATCCCCTGACTCAACTGGCGACGACGAGAAGTACAGAGGAAGTCCTGTATATAAAACGACTCCTTGATGGCATGTTTGAGACTTTCAATACCAAACGCCGAGAAGTGATGGCTATCACTAGCATGCAAGCAATGGAAAAGAAGGTCTTGAAGGGCGACAATAGAGCGAGCGAGGGTGAGGCAGCCACTGCGATTGACAAAGGACTTACGCCCGGAGAAGCAGAGCAATTGCTGCAAAGTCTTATCAATGAAAAGTGGCTGGAAAGAAGCACACAAGGCTTTTATCGATTGTCAACTCGCGCGCTCATGGAATTACGGAGTTGGCTTATCGATACGTACAACGACGAGACAGACGATCCAGACGAGTGGCAAAGAATTAAGACGTGCGAGGCATGTAAAGATATCATCACTATTGGGCAAAGATGCACAGAACAAAACTGCAATATCAGGCTCCATAATATCTGCGACACAGCCTACTGGAACTCTCGACCAAGTAAGAAATGTCCAAAGTGCGAAACAGACTGGAATGGTCAGCATTATGTTGGGCAGAAATGTATTACCACCACTGAGGAGCATCTTAGAGGCAAGCGCAGAAGTGGAATTTCGAAGCGCCCCAGATCAGAAGATGATGTTGAAGAGGGTAGTAGTCGAAGGAGAAGTCGCCGCGCAAGTGAAGAGCCTGAGGGGGAGTCAGAGGAGGAGGAAGAGGGGAACGAGGAACATTAATACCACACGGCTGCGACGTCGAAGAAGAGTAAAGGGACGTATCGTCAGGCGCTGTTTAAAATCATGGGGGTTCATACCAGAGGCGTTTCGAGGGATCTTTTCAAAGGAAGACATTTGCACATGGTTGAATTTTATTGCGCACTTACATCGAAGATGCTGTAACAACTTGGATTTCTAARCATGAAGTCTACAGTTTTCCGACGAGCACAGAGAGTCTGCTTGTGTCGATCAAGGCTAAATGGAGATCAACGGCGCAAGGTACCCTGGTGTCATTCTGGAAATCTATCTCTGTCGATCCAGACAGCTGGAACAACGACAACGACAGTCTAGGGAACTGTAGGTAATTGAAGGGCATAGCTGATTCGAATACACAGGATCGCACTATTGTAGCTTATGGCGAGAAGCAATTCGAGGCGATTGACAGTTCGAAGTGCCGCCTTCCTTAAGCCTCGCAGCCTATGATAAGGTTATCTCCAAACYCATCGATAAGTATCTATCTTTCGGCTCGACATCCRAATTGGGCTTCGCAAGATGATTGTAAAGGTGGGATATATCGATCTGTACGCTCTGTATCATCACGTGTGCATATATTTTCGTGAGGAACTCCGGGTACCTGAGAGTTTCGGCAAAACGTATCTCTTGGAATCATCTCTTTTGGCTTCTGATCCTCACAAACCCATAGAACAACGCATCATGGCCTAGGTATCACAGGAACGGTCTCGCTGGCAATTGGACGACTGCCAGTGGAAAGCCTCCAATCAGCGACGCATCCGCCGTCGTGCATTCAGCCACTTTCAGATCTGGCCACCGCTTGCTCAGGGGTAGACGGTTAGACGATGTTCTGCAGGGCGACACGGAAGCGAGTGCAAACCCCAGACGAATGTCCGGCTGATGGGCCTCGAATCAGGATTCAACGCCGATGCCCCTCAGTTGACCCAAATCTTGATCAAGATTGAGCATGATCAAATGATAACCATGATATCGATCTTCTCGGCCATGTTGATCGCAACGGGAAGACCGCGTGCACTAAGTCAAGAGATGTACCGAGTTGGCCTCGGCGTGGACAATTCACCATATCGGCCTACTCCCAACTTCCTATTTTGTTTTCAGCTCTATTGTATAAGTTGGCGACCCTGACCTACACCTTCACTTTTCCCTCCGTCGTCCATGTATTGACAGTATCTTTCCTGATGTTCTTCACTCGACGCGCCCATTACGCGGCCCTCCCACTGGAGGAGAACCAGCCCAGATCTGTCGACGACAGTGCTGTCAAGCCACGGAAACGCGCTCTTGCTTTGCTTGTTACTTGCGTCCTATTTCTGTTATTCGGCATCGCATTCCTTACCTTCCAGGGCCCGACCTACTTCGCTGCAGTTGGCGCGGAAGCAATAGATGAGGACTATGCCAATGCGTTCCGCGACCACCTCACAAGGGCTGGAGGGGACGAATATCTTTTGGGTGTTGGGAAGGCAGACATTACAGGGTACTCTCCGAATTAAAAGTCATCCACGCCTCTATCTAATGCACGCAGACCTGTTGTAGAAATCAATTTCATGGGTTATGCTAGTTTGCCCCAAGTTGGTACGGGTCTTMGACAAAGAATCTACTCGCGAGCTTTCATCGTCGGTAATAAGGCGACCCCGTCCGATCGATTCGTTTATATGGTCATCGACACTGCGAATGGTGACACCGCGATTCGTAATGGGATCCTGGAAGGAGTTGCCGCTTTAGGAGCCAATTACTCCATGTACACGACGTCGAACATCGCTGTCACGGGAACGCACTCTCACTCGGGTCCTGGAGGATGGGTGAATTATCTCCTACCGCAGATCACTTCATTGGGGTTCAATAAGCAGAGTTACCAAGCTATTGTTGATGGTTCGGTCTTGTCAATTAAACGAGCTCACGAAAGTTTGAAGCCCGGATATCTCAGTAAGACTTCCTTCCCTAAATATGCTAGCACCGTTGAGCTGGGTAGTCTAGGTCGTACCTCCGTCTGGCCCCAAGATTGGAGCAGGACTCAGCATTATTAGTGCCTCACTCTAATAGCATTTGAGGCTCTCGGATGTCTACGGTATCCAAAACTGACCCTGAAACTAGGTTACGCGGATACCACAGTCGCGGATGCTAATATCAATCGAAGTCTATGGGCATACCTGGCCAACCCATCCACGGAGCGTGCACAATACAGCAGTGATGTTGACAAGACACTCACACTCCTTCGCTTCCAACGTTCAAGCGATGGAAAGAATATTGGTGTTCTAGGATGGTACGTGGATTCCATTATAACCGTATCTTACAAGCGTAGCCAAGGGCCGTTCGTACTAAATACAGAATTGACATTCAGAATAGGCACAGCGTTCATGGTACATCTATGCTGGAAAACAATACCCACGTCACAGGAGACAACAAGGGCGTCAGCTCATATCTATTTGAGAAAGCAATGTTGACAGATGCAAGTGCAGCACCAGGCTTTGTTGCAGCTTTTAGTCAAAGTAGTGTCGGGGATACCACGCCAAATACCCTTGGGGCTTGGTGTGATGATGGCTCTGGGGAAATGTGCACTCTGGAGGATTCAACATGCAACGGCACTAGTCAAGCGTGTCATGGCAGAGGTGACTTACCACTTGGGCTTAATTCCTTGTCGGTACTAATGGGAGTAGGACCTGCATTTGAAAAAGTCGATCTAGGTGTGTCCAGTTGCTACGAGATAGGTCGGCGAGTCTTCCAATCAGCTAAAACTTTATATGTTAGCATTCGAAATATGAACGTTAAGCGAGAGCTAACCGATAGCTAGGATTCATTTGATAGCGTGGCAACACCAGTCCAGGATGCCAGTGTCAAAGCATATCATACGTTCAACGATATGAGTTTCTTCGAATTCACGCACTCCAATGGGAGCACTGTGCAAACTTGCCCGGCGGCCTTAGGTTACGGGTTCGCAGGTGGAACTACCGATGGTCCCGGGGCATTTGATTTCACGCAAGCAAACAACGATAGTAATTCTCAGAACCCCCTTTGGGTGATCGTGTCTGGTATTCTCAAGGAGCCGACCCCAGAGCAAAAGGCGTGCCAGTCACCTAAGCCTGTTCTGCTCGATGTTGGAGAACTCAATACGCCATATGCGTGGTCTCCTAATATTGTGGATATCCAAAGCTTCCGTGTCGGCCAATTCATTATGATTATTAGTCCCAGCGAAGCGACCACTATGGCAGGTCGTCGATGGAAAAGTGCGGTTGCTGAAGCAGCGACATCTATAACTACTACCACTCCCAAGGTTGTCCTCGGTGGTCCTGCAAATACCTACGCCCATTACGTCGCGACTTCTGAAGAGTACGGTATTCAGAGATACGAAGGTGCATCGACGCTTTATGGCCCTAACGAGCTCGAGGCGTACATTTACCTATCAAAAAGCAACCTCCAATATCTCTCTTCCACTGCGACGGCCAAGCCAGCCGCGGGCCCTACACCACCAGATAATCGTGGCAATTCACTAAGCCTTACGACGGGAGTTGTCTACGATAACCCTGCTATCTTGAAATCGTTCGGCGATGTGATCACGCAACCTGCTTCATCCTATGCTCGTGGCGCAGTCATCAATGCTACCTTTGTTGGTGCCAATCCACGAAACAATCTCCGACTGGAAGGGACCTTTCTTGCTGTAGAAATGTTATCAGGCACGACTTGGACAACGGTCAGAGATGACTGGGATTGGTTTCTGGTGTACACATGGGTACGCGACAATGGTTTAACTGGTAGCAGCCACGTCGTCGCAAGCTGGGAAACTGCGGGTGAAACCAGCATTGCGCCTGGGACTTACCGTATCAGGTACAACGGTGATTCTAAGACTCCAATCACCGGGAGTATTAAAGCTTTTACGGCTGTTACTAACCCATTCACGTTGGCTTAAGTCACGGCTTTATGACGGTTATGAGGGAGAATCTGGAATTGGAAGTAATGAAAAAACCATGTGAATTGACTGGACATAAGAAAGCATCGGTAATGGATATAAGGGAGTGTATTCCTGCAGTATAGCGTCTTTCTTCCCAAGATTCCCTGTTGATAGTATGCCTTCAAATCTTCGTGGCAATTACCTCAACACTTTGTTGGTATAGAACCACAGGTGAAGCCTTTCGCAAATCGTGTAAAGTCACATTAGGGGTTTCACGACGAGTTGATGGGTCGTGTAATCATCGCTTAGACAAGAAACAAATACTGCAATTTCATCACTAAAGCCTGCTGCATGCTCGTCAGCCGGGTAAGCAGCATGTCAATGCATGGATCGCCTTTTAGGATGTTCTACGTCCCGTGAGTTGCAATACTYTACAAATTAGTGAAGAAAGCTACTTAAGTATCTTACGAGGCAAGAACATTTCCACCGAATATGGCGCATATATATAAAGAAGCGCAAAACCAGAATGTTTGGCTCTCAGGAGGTTCTATTTTGAGAGAGGTCCAAGTAGATAGTAGACGTTCTTGTCATGTATGTATTTCATGTAATTATCGAGATATATGTTCTCTTTGAAGGGTTGGTCGAAGAGTAAGTAGTTAGTATAAAAGCGGGTCATGGCGGTGACAGTTTTCTGCCCCTAAKCTAAGCTTATCTAGTCGTCTGCCCCTCCAAATTTATTTCTCTGGATGAACAGAAATCCGATTCAAACCACAGAAGCCACTCACAATGCCAACAGAATTAGAAGAGGTAGCTTACTCATGCTCTATGYAAGATGTCAGATGCTGATCGACAACTATACAGCTGGTGGAGTTCATCTCCCACGGAAATACCCAGGTTCGACAACTTGGTGAGTACTACAAGTACCCCGCCACCAGAGCGATCTTGACTGATTTGCGCCTCAGCTGTCGAAAACCTGGTTCCATTCTCTCTTTCTGAGCCCGCAATATTCAAAACGAACCACCTCCAGCCTGTGAAGGATCTGAAATTGTTAGTGCGGGACTATGAAGTGTGCGAGCCTCGATCAATATTAGAGCTGGGTGCTGATACTGCGGCTTAGCAAATAGCTAAAGATGCGATTACGATYTTGATAAATCTATCCACGGACCGAGATGTCCTCGAATTTCTTGCGGGAGACAAAGACTTTATCTCTGTACTGCTTGGTCGTGTGACAGTATGTCAGTCCCCTGCGATCTCTTGGAGAGCYGATGCTGAAGTACTACTTATTTAGAATCCTGCCGAGCCGAACGCGAACCTTTTAGCAATGTTGCTTGCAAATTTGGCGAAATGGGATGACCTCAAATATATCCTCACGCTCGAGAGGCCCTCGCCCGAAGGGCTCAGCTCTAGCAGCAAGGCAATTGACCAACTTCTTGACTTATTCGTCAAGGGTGCGGATGGCACATACAATAAAGGGGCAGATTATGACTATCTCTCGTATTTATTCGCCGATTTAGCAAAGCATGAGGAGGGTCGAAAACACTTTCTTACCAAGCAGGATTATGATAATGTAGTACCTTTGACGAAAATCACGGTCTTTACAGAGCATCAATCGGTTATAAGGAGGAAAGGGGTTGCTAGTACTATTAAGAATGTCGCGTTCGAAATCGAATCACACCACTCCTTCCTGTCAGAAGACGAGATCAATATCCTGCCATATATTCTATTGCCCATCATGGGTAACGAAGAATACGAGGAGGAAGACATGATGTCTATGCTTCCTGATCTGCAGCTTCTTCCGCCGGACAAGCAGCGCGATTCAGATCCAACAATTATACAAACGCACGTAGAAACTTTAATGCTTTTGACGACAACAAGACAAGGTCGGGACACGATGAGGGAGATAAAGGTCTATCCTATTATCAGGGAGACACATCTGAGGGTAGATCATGACGAGATGCGAGAGGTATGTGAACGATTTGTGCAAGTACTTATGAGGGATGAAGAAGGGGAGGAAAAAGTAGATGAAGGTATGACAGCCTTGACGAGATCCATCAATGGCGTATCAAAGAAACCCTTTTCTGCGGCATCTGCCGGTTGGGCGAGTCAGGAGGCAACAAAAGGAGACGATAGCGAAGATGACGAGATTGTAGAGGTGTAAAACAAAATCTAGTGGAGTGTGGAATGACTGGGATACCCTGAAAGTAAAAGTTCCGTTACCAATGAGATTCTCTCAGTGGATGTCAGGTATGGCGAGACGATGAGCTGAACAATACCGAGATAAAACAAGAGTCGAGGACGTCGATTGCAAATGATATTGCTAGCCGATGAAAAACAAGGACTGTTGCTCTCCGTAGAATTGCTTCTAATTTTGATTTATAATATTGAGACGTCATTCATGTAATCATCGCCCGTGTACTTCCTCCATTGACCTACTCAACCTTTCGTGAATTTCCCTAGTTCCCATCATTATTCACGCATCCTCTGCGTTGACCTCAACCTTTTGTAGAACCTCAGTTGCAGGAATAGGACCATGCAGTATAAACAACAATTCTTGAAAACTCCCCTTCACATTGATTCCTCCCGTATTTGTTGAGCCTATCGGATCTAGCAAATTTCCATCTCGCTGCTCAGGCTTTCCAATGTTGCGTAAGATGCGCCATGCTCGTCGAAACTCATCTCTGATCGATACTATGCCATTGTGTGTGACGGTACGAGCGACGTTGTGATCGAGCTCAAAGGGATCCTCGATAGCGAACAAGTAGCGGTGACGAATCTCCTTTGTCTCTTCGACTTGCTTCTGAGATTTGTGTTTCGGCACTGAGTCCGTCGGAGATATGGCCTCCACGACCTGGAGGGTCTCGTCTGGTGAGATGGGTTTTGCAAACGATGGTGTGGGAGGCGCAACTAGGTTCGTTTCCACGGTTGTTTTGGCTCCAATCCACCCCTTTTCTTGCTTACTCAAGATGCCACCCTGTGTTCGTAGGCTCAAAACTTCACGTCCCCAGTCGAAACTCCGGTGCTGTACAGTTGTCATAGGTCCACTTTGGGCGTAATACTCGAAGAAGCCTCTAAGCAGGAATCCAATGGAGTCATGATTGTGATTGAGCATTTTTCGCTCCGCCAAATTCTTGATTTCGGTCTCGTTCCGCCAGAACCGTACATCGCAGCCATTACATGTCGTTCGGGCTTCGATCTCGGCAGATGAGAGGTATGCCGGTGGGTCTCTGTTGATTCCTTGAAGATTAGGGCATACAAATGGTTGAGCGACATTGACAAGGTAGTGAATCACCATAAGCACATACCCATAACTGCTGAGTGACCCTCGATATGGAGTGTTAATGCCTCTGAGCTTTGCCCAATGCTTGATGAATAGGATCATCATTTTCACACGAGAGTCGCAATGAGAATAGCATCGAAGTAGTAGGGTATTATGAATTGCAAGATGGGCTGAGAAATTAATGTCGCACTGAATCCCAATATCTGACTTAGGAAATTCAAGATGGTCTTTGTATCGGTCGCGAGGCTTATTCAATGACGTCAACGAGGGATCGACAAGAGCCCGGATACGAGTGACCATCTCAGCGACTCCACCAAATTGGCTTGAATTGAGGCTCAAGTCACCGCTGGTGACATTTATACCTCTTAGGTACCCAACATACTGTTTAACGACAGGTTGATCTTCTTCTCCGTAAACTCCAGTTTTCAGTGCATGCTCATAATCAATAGCTAATTGAATCACTCGATGTTGAGCAGCAAGATTGTAGAGCGATGTGCCGGCGGTCATCGAATGTTGTAGAGCTTCTCGAATCTCAGAACTGTGAATACCGTTGAGATAGTGCGCCACGACAATGGGGGTGACGGTCCTGCTTGATTCCGGTCGGTTGGCACCTTTGAGGGCATCTAATAACTTTTGCGCTCTAATGAAATAGTTGTATGGTTCCTCGTGCTGAATTTGCTCCAGACATGCCAGTTGGAGTGAGGTAATCCTTCTCAATTTCTCGTTTGCAATGTAAAGATCTCTATTCAACTTTAAACAATCATCAGAAGAAGTTGGAGCAGGGCAATTTTGCAAGCTTTTCCATGCATCCACAATGGATTGACATTCGAACTCTCGTCTGTCATTCTCCTCGGTAAGTGGGCGGCTGTCCCACCTCATCGCTAACCTCTCGCCATCGACCTGTAGCCAAGTCCCTTGTAAAGTCCGTCGTACCGATGTTTGGGATGAGTCGAATAGTGCGGCCACTGATCGATACTCCTTTAACTTCCCAATCAAGGTTCTAGAGTTAAGCCCGGATATGAATGCTTTGCAAATATCATTGAGTATTTTAGCTTCTTCTTCGCTGACGTCCGGTGCCCCCCCAGAAGAGATATCACGGCCACCGAGTTGTCTCAGAAGACGTTTGGCAGTTATGTGATAGTCACCAAGAGACTGTTGATCTTTCTGCTTCAAGCTTGCCAATCTGTCGTTATATGATTGAATCAAACTAGAAGGCGAGGCACCATGTGGCTTTGGACTGAGCTCACCACAGCCGACACTCTTGTCGTCTTCATGGGTACTTGAGTGATGAGCGGTGTGCTCTTGTGCCGCGTCGCCGTCGACTGCATCTTCAACGAATCCATCTTCCCATCTAGTCCGTTCTTGCAATAAATCTGCTCTCAATTTATCTGTCGGATGCTGGCACAGCTTTATGATAGGAACTCGTGTTCTAGTTAATAGTCGAGCACCAAATCCCATGTTCAGCAGCGCCTTCTCCAGTATGCGTGGAATGGGGGAGTCTGGGGTATCTGGAAGGTCCTGCGAATGGGGGCTGAGAAGAGCGAGGTCCATGTCTGAGGCTCGTGTGGCGAATCCGGACCTCATGCTACCAAAGCATTGCAGCTCAACTGACATAGGATCGAAGGTCCTGTTACCGAGGTCATTTTGCTCGTGAGCTGAGATAGCGGCTCGACAGGACTGTTCAACAATTGCTCGGAATTCTTCTTTCTCAGTCTCTTCTTGAATCTCAATTTCAATCAAAGGAATTGTTTTCTGTACCTGGTCCTCGAGATACGCACTTTGCCCGGCAATATCCTCCGAAATATGACTGAAGTTGCCTCCGCGGCCTTGATTCTGATATGGACCTGGTTGGTAGAGCTGCCGACCTTGTGGTGGGGGGCGGGGAGAGTACGGGCCCGTCTGGAAGTGTTGATTTTGAGGACTTTGACGAGAACCACCTTGAGACCTGGTGCTTTGTTGATATGGTGGCATGGGTGAACGAGGACTGTTTTGAGAATATGTATGATGCGAAGAATAGGGAGTAGGTGGCCCATGATTTTGGTACCGAGGGGAATAGCCTTGTTGATTTTGGCGCTGCTGCGTTTGCTGCATATGAGAAGATCCATAATGGTTTGGATTACCCCACTGTGACTGGCCTTGGCCTGAAGGCGGTCCATAACCAGGTGAACGAGTAGCTTGGTTGGGACGATTGTCAATTGGGATTGATAGATTGGAGTTCAATTGTCTTCTCTGAGCTTGGTTTGGTCGTTTGCCCCTCTGCTGAGCGGGTGTGGTATTGGATCTCTGAGGCTGCGAGGGTGGAGGACGAGGATGACTGAGGTTGTCTAGGTAGTCTTGCTTCTCTTCTGACGTCGCTGATAGCATATGAGGCGGCAATTGAGGTCTCGGGGTAGCTCCCTCCACAGTCTCAACTGGAGGCGGCAGGTTGTTTGCATTGTTGAGAATTAAGCCGCGAAGACGAGCTTCCAGGTCGCTGCCGCCTGTGAGATCTTGTGATGATGGAAACATTGTCGTGGCTCTGGTCTCCGGGTCGTAGGAGCGATCTTGCAGTCGTCAAACGAAAGGGGAATACCCAGACAACTATCTTCCAGTCACGCAAAGCTCTCTAAACAACTTTCACTTGTGACTGAGGGAAAGTGACGCCAGCGCAGAAAAAGCTCCTGCGACTTGGGTAGCAAACTTGTCCGCGTGGTGGCCTTCCAAGGTTGAGAAAGGAATGGTCCGAACAGGTGCCGGTGATCTCCTGGGGACGTCCAAGATGTCAATTGGAAGCTGCAACCTGGCCACGGCAGACCACGTCGCTTTGAAGGGAGCCAGTCTACCTAGGCACTTCGATCGATGATGACGCCGTATAAGGCTTCCCACCACTATGAGGTAGACGAAGCAGGGAGGGACGGGTGGAAGTTGAAATGAGGCAGAGAATGTCTTTTTCTCGCCATTGTCCTCGACTTGAGAGATAGAAGGCTTTGCAGTTCCCGACTTCGGTGGCAATTCATATGAGAAGCTTCACAAGTTTCAACATTGGGAGTGGTTGCGGGATGAGATAAAGGACGGGAGTGAGAAAAGAGAGGATGGAGATATGTATGTACCTTGCCGCGTGGTGAAGACGCGCTGAGCAGCCTCGAAGGAGTGCAGGGATGGAGCCGCATGGGAGCCGCAGGAGCAGCAGCATCACGGGGCCTTGCTTACATAATCGCCTCAGACCCCCCGGCAGATTCAGACCCACCTTCACGTCCTGGTGAATACTGTACCTCGTGTAACTGCGAAGTACCGAACCTAGCCTTCCAGGAACCTCACATTCCTCCACAAAGAACAAAGAACAAAGAACAAAGAACAAAGAGTCAACAACCAGCGCACCTTCAGCTTTCGCATGATTGCGGCCACCTCTGCATTCCCGTGCGTCGATCGTCTCGCAAATACATCTATCTACAACAGTAGTCAGCATCTGCGCATCCTTTCTCCGGCGTTGAACGACCGCCATTTCTCTATGACGGGCGCCTAGGACGTCATTTGGTAACGACGGTACCCGTCTCTTCGCGTTACCAGTCTCGTCCGTCGAGACGGTCCCCTCGCTTTTTCCATCTCTCCAAAGCAATCGCAGATATGAGCGCGTCTCCATCTGGTCTTTCAAATAATCAGACGCCTACTCCGAATGGCGGGCCCCCTCAGTACACGCGGAAGCTTCAGACGGCAGACCCGTTAAGACCGCGCAAAAAACCTGCCAGACGCCCGAATCTTCCTAAAGGTGCCCCTCCACCCAGACCAAAAGGCCCTGTAGCCCCTGCAAGAGGACAGTATCCTGTCAATGGGTTCGCAGCGGCTCCAGGTTCCATACCTGTCAATGGAACCCATGGTGGATGGACCAATGCGCCGACTGGTGAATACCGAGACTTTCCACTATTCACCACAAAGCGAGCCCTACGAGACGGATTGCGACACCATGTCTTAAGATTTGCTTCGAAGAAAGGCATCGATCCGACAGACCAAGAAGAATTTATTCGACCAGTCACACTACACCGAAGAGATCCGAAGCAACCGCCGCCGGGAAAGGCCAACAAGGATGAAGAGATGCTTGATGTACCCATGGATTCCAAAGAGCGAGAGAAATTGGAAATAGCAAAGGCAGAGAAGGATGCTAAAAGAGCTGCTGATCTCGCCCAGATTGCGCCTTCTGGGAACAATGCCGCGGCTTTGGCCAAGAAGAATAATCAAGCGTTCCGTAACGAGAAAACCACACAAGTATATCGTCTGGACAAAACCGAAGAGCAGAAGAAGGCATCCGATTTGCGATACGAGGAAGCGTTACCTTGGCACCTCGAGGACGCCGAGGGCAAACATACATGGGTCGGTAACTATGAAGCTGCTCTGTCTGATACCAATGTCATGTTCATGATCGATGGGCCAAGATTTGTGATGGTTCCAGTAGAGAAATGGTATAAATTCACGGCCAAAAACAAATTCCAAACATTCACGATCGAGGAAGCCGAAGCTAAGATGGGAAAGAAAACGAAGGAGTCGCGATGGGTGATGCAGGCAAAGCAGGATGAAGCAAAAAAAGAGCCCCCAATGAACAGATTATACACTGTTAAGTCAGAGAGTTCTACTGCAAAGAACGCCAACCGAAGCGAGATGCAAGATATGGATGAGCTTGACTTCGCAGAAGACGACCTTTTCCAAGACGACGACGAGCAAGCGACGGTTGAACCTGATAATGACGAGGAAACTAAGGAGACGAAAGACAAGATCAAGCGCGAACAGCAAGGTGCTAACATCTTTAACTTGGCAAATGAAACAGAGGTCGAGAAGGAGCTTGAGAAGCAACTAGAGGAGATTGAGGCCGAGAAGAGGATTGGCAAAAAGACGCGAAAGGCACTGACCCGAAGAGAGCGAAACTTGATTTATGAGAGTGATTCTGACCATCCATACTCTGAGTCGGTACGTAAAACTCCTTGGCAATACAAAACTTTACTAATCTTTTGCAGAGCGAGGATGATACCTCAGATGAAGAAAAGCAGAAGGAGATTGACAAGCGCAAGGATGAGGAAGCAAAGAGCAAACTCAAAGTCGAATCGAAACTTCCATCAGGCGCATCATCTAAAGGAACAAACACCCCTTCCGGCCGCCCAAAGCACAGCGACCTTTTAAAGAAGTCTAAGAACAACCTCAAGCGGTCCGGATCTCCCAATCTGTCTGAATCGTCAGGTAATGAATCCTCTCGAAAGAAGCATAAGAAAAAGCATATCTCGCCTCAGCCTTCCGGTTCAAGCACGCCGGTACCTGGATCTCGTCCCATGTCTCCTGCGCCACCAGGATCACAAACCGGCCCTGGTCGAAAATCCTCGGTCATCAAGCTTCATGTTAATCCATCCAAGGTTTCTGACATTCAATCTGCCCCGCCCAATCCAAGCCCAACGTACGGTGGTTCGATGAGCGATGCCGATGCTACTGGGGGAGAGATGTCGGATGGGGGTAAGAGGAAGAAAAAAATCAAGCTCCGTCTCGGGGGAACACCCGCTGGATCGCGAGCAGGAAGTCCAGAAGTTCGATCCATTGCAAATGGAAGTCGTGCAGGAAGTCCCTCTGCTCAAGCTTCAGGTACGAAACAACATTATTTTCCTTTCTCTATGAGACACTAAACCTAGGACGCCCCATCACTTATTGTGTTAACCTGAACCATGCTGACCGACACATCTATAGCTGCTTTATCGTCTGCTCCGGCCCGGACAGGTCCTATCGAACCGGATGAAATCGTTGCGGCACTGCCACCAGAAGGTATCAGAATTGACGCCCTCTTGAAGAAGTTTACCGGAAGAGTTAGCGAGGAGCCCGGCAAGACAAAGAAGGGAGATTTCATTCGTTTGGTCAAGGAGTGTGCGTCTCTCGGCAAGGACAAGCTTTTGAGAAAGAAGTAGGATCTTAGGTAGATCTACTTAGACACTAGACTGCATAGGGTGCCTTTACTGGACCGTCCGATTATGACTGCCGCCAGGCTTTGCAACGAATAGGATATTTCAATCGAGGATTTCCCGTGGGCGATAGCGATACCTCAAATTTCGATCACTCGATAATGGTTATCTGGTGATGATTAGAATCATTTCTGTAATGTAACAACCCAGACATGGGTGGCATCTCTGCATGCGACTTTGGCAATGGATATTTTCCAGCCTTGAAACAATAAAACGTTCAACGTAGTCAGAGAACTTTTGATTAGTGATAGGAACAGTCCTACTCGTCCATCTGCCACGCAAAATCTAATTCCTTATTCCTGGTCCTCCGATTCATAGCCTTAAATCGCTCTCCCTCCCACCCATTGCTCCTATCCACCCCGTCCCATTTGTGACCCGGCCGTATCCCATACCTATTTGGTTGCGCGGCGCCTCTATAGAGTGGTTTCCCCGTAGTGCTTTTTCCCTCTTTCTTCTTGACCAAAAATTGAGCCGCAGGGTCATTCCACCTCTCTACCTCCTTCAGCTCCTCGTTCATTTCCACATCATCAATTCCCCTCGCAACACCCATAAACCTCGCCTCATCTAGCTCCTCTTTCCTCTTCTCCTTCATAGCACGCTGTACATCTCCCTTCTGCATCTCCTTTTCCTCACGTTCCTTCCTAGCCGCTTCATCTAATTCTCGCCGTGCTTCTTGGCGGCGCATTGATATATCTATCCGCCGGCCGGTGGCATCTCGATAGACAGTATCTTCTCCTTTCTTGCCTTTTTTCTTCCCCCCGCTATTCGCAGCTTCTTCTCGTTCCCAAGCCTCCATCTCTTCTCGCTTCCGTTTCTCGAACTGCTTGGATACAGCCGCTGCACTTTGCAGTCCAGCATGCGTTCCGTCGCCCATCTTTACTACCCCATCTTCTTCCACAACCGGCTCCTCCTCCTGCAGCGCTTCGGCATTTTCCCTGGCAGTCTCTGCTAGAATGCGGTCCGCGGCTGAGTCGTCRTCGTTGGGCTGTAACGCTGGTACGCCTACCGTTTTCCAAGCATTCTTTTTTGATTTGCGAAACTCGGCAGAGGTAGACGTTACTGTGAGTGGGCGTGTGTTGAGTTCTTCTTCTGGGTCTGCGGTGGAGGTGTTCCAGCCTAGGGCATCGTCGTCTGCTATTATCAGGCCGGTATTGGAGGATTTGTCTTTGCGTTTACGCTTTTTGTTAGTTGATGTGGATGAGGGTTCGGCATTGAGGTATTTAGATGCGAGGTAGCTTGAGAGTGACATCTTGAAATGGCAATGTGAAATAGCGATCAATTAGGTTGAATTAGAGTCGAGGCTGACATCTTTCTGAGCCTCGCTCGAGCATGGAGCTTCACGGGGAGGCTAGCTTTCCAGGTTAGCTGCCGCGTCACGTGGTAAGAGCCTCACTTCAATGTTCTACCTAGGTAGCGGTGGAACGGAGGTGTCAATTGTTGAAGTGAAGGGAATTCCGAGTATCTAACATATTCAGGTCCGAGAAAGACGATTATCACTCCGCATGCTCTAGGATAGCATTTGTGTCCATGACATCTCCATCTAGAGTGCCTGGTCTAGGACCCACGTGACTGTCCGCGCCCACCCACTTCCACTTGAGGGTGTAGAATGGCAGGAGAGCGTAAGGCAAATCCAGCGCCTACGTATGTACTTATACGCGAGGGTCTCCCACACCTCCTTTCTATTTCCACCATCATCCTCGATCTTTGCTGTTCTCTAGAGGCCATTTGTTTTGCTCTGCTATTCGTGCCGTATCTTCCTCGATTTGCTTTACTGCTTGCCTGCCATTTACTTGCAATGTACAGTACTACAGTGTACTACGATGAAAAGACCCTTCGTTCTGGAGTCAATTGTATGCGTTTTTTGCACATAGAGTTGGCTCAAGGTAGGAGATTTCTTCTCTTGCCATCATGGCTTGCTCCCATGCTACCGATAGCGATTTTCGTACAAAGTTGTTGTGTTTAGTGAAGGGCCATTCATGGCTTAAGTTGCGGGCTTGACTTCTGCGGAATCGTCGTCCTCTTCTCGCCCTATCGGCCCTCTATCTAGCCCTTCCTTACTCCCACCTCCATGTTGCATGTTGCATGTTGCGTATTTGCGTTTGTGTAGCTTTGGGTATAAATCATGACCTTCTCTTCTTTCATCAGCTCACACGATTCTCGCGGCCACGCTAACTCGTATAGCCTGCCAGCGATCCGGGGGTTGGAGCCAGTACTTGGAAAAGTTGGCCGTGTGAGGCTGAACAGCCTGCAGTTCTGGTGGCGAGGCTACGCAGATCAAGTGTCCGGTGCCTATCGTGTATCTCATGTAATAATGCTTGGTACGCTCCCCGGCTTCCATGACTTCTAAGTTGTCCTTTTGTGCCATCTCCAAATCGTCCCTGCGTTCCTATGGAACTGTGAAGTATCACCAACGACCATTCGGGGCTTTGCAGCCTGGTTCCCCTTCCCCTCGATCCTCTTCTGCATCTTTGCGACTACATCTGTGGTGTGTCTCGGAACAGCGCATTACGTTAGAGCATTACCAACCATCTTTCGCCTCAATGCATTCGGTCTAGCACACAGAACGTGCACCATCCTATTCCTTTACAAGGCGGATTTTCTTTTAGTATACATATGAGGAATATTCCGGATAGCAGTGGCACCGAGCTCCAAATCATACGTTGGTTGCTAGACAACTTCAGCCCACATCAGATATGAATATATTATCCATATCCCCTTTATGCGCGTTAGACAATCGACCACCAATTGCTCCTCTGTATTCTGGTTAGTTTGCTTCTTTCCTTTAAGAGATACGGCGTGAGTTTTCCTCTCTTCTATCATCTGTGTGCTTGGCTAACAGTAGAGCACCTAGATCGTACCCGTAATAGTGGGGTTTCCTCCATTCGAAGGACCCTCAAATACATTCTCAAGACGATCAAAGGGGACAACTACACGATTCAAAGCCTACGTTCATCGAAATGTTTGCTTCCACAAGAAAGAATACCAAGCCTTTCCCCCGGGTATGGACTTCATGAGGACTCGATACCATCCGCAAAATCGACCAACATAGCTCGGTCTTCAGGCATCCACGGTTATGACAAACTACTCAACGTAAAATCGGACGTGGGGGTTCGGATAATGACTGACGAATGCTTGTTACAATCGAGACCTCCGGACGTGGGCGAGGTCGAAAGCAATCCCAAAATCCCTCAGATCCATCAAGCAGGCAGTACAACAACAGCATCGCTCGCTGCCCAAGGCACGACCTCCACAACTTCTGACGCAAATCCATCTTCAACGTCTATGCAAACAAACGTCTCTAGAAAACGTTCTGTCCACGAGCAAGATGAAGACTCCTTCACTAATGACAACAACGGTCGCCTCCCAAAACAACCTAAGAAAGACACGACGACAGACGGTTTGCTTGTCAAATTTGCATGCCCCTACAGAAAGCACAACCCGGCAAGGTGGGGAATCAATGATTCAAGAATATGTGCCTTGTCACATTGGCCTTCAGTGTCAAGAGTAAAGTTGGTTCTCGCTACCCCTGAAGGTATTGTGATTTTCTGACATTGTAAATCTCTTCTAGAGAACATCTGTACCGGAACCATCTGGCCCCTCCTCATTGCAGGCGGTGCTCAACGCTGTTTAAAACGGAACAAGAGGTTACAGCGCACCTTGCAGCTGACGTACGATGCGAGTGTCACCCGTACGTACAGCCAGAAGGGATCACTAGCGAAGTCGAGAAGTTGTTACGAAGTCGAAAAAAGTCACAGCAATCAAATTCTGAGGGAGATCGATGGCGAGAAATATACAAATTACTCTTCCCACACGAGGCTGTGCCCGATCCTTGTAGGTACTCCCAATCCTTCCCGAGCCGTCTTCGTGCATGTATAAATTTGACGCCACGAGCAGACTTTGAACCAATACAAGAAGATACGTTCCGCCCACTCAACCTCGTCGACCTTGATGATTTCGAAGTGTACAGCCGCCAGCACTCGCCCGAAATAATCCGATCCGCGTTAGACAATGACGTGGCGACCTTCGAGGTCAGCGAGGTTCCCAGGGATCGCATAGAAAATATTTTCCAAGAGTGTCAAGAGCGTCTCATCTCAGGGTACCGCTCCCATCATGCCTCGGAGACGACGCCAAGGACAGTGCCAGTGTCGACTGAGAGTACTGAGTCGTCGTTTACGATTCGCCCAACAGCAGAAATTAGTGATTTTACTTTCACGGAAGGACTTGCGGGAATCGGCGATACGGATATTGGAGACTCGTTCGCTCCGGAATATACTCAATTCTATCCGCCTGCTATAACATTCGACCAGACGAGCCCCGACTCTTTCAATTATGAAATCGATGGGCTATGGCCGGAGGAGTCTAGCGACAATCCTTGAATTGGAGTAGTGGATGGTTATTTTTCAACCACTGTCCCAACGCAGTTTCTGTATCTCACAGATATTTGTATATGTCTACACTTGGCTCACCCTTGAAGACCTAAGAAGGTCACGAGCACCGCACAGTAGGTGCAAGTTCCAATAAATACATTCTCAATCTTAGCTTTGGTGAAAAGAGTCATCGTGGTTGCGAACGTCAACACAAAAACTAATACCATAGCAGCTGTAGTATTCTTGCTCATATCGGTCAGGTAGAGCAAAAAGATAGGAATGAGTAGCAGAGTGATGGCCGCGCAAATAGCAAGTAGCTTGGCTAAAAGGGCCGTTCTCTCGGCAAAGAACGTATGAACTTGTGCATCTTGCTCACCATTACTTTCCTGGCCTCTTCCCAGGAGCCGCTACGCCAGTTAGCAAACATCTAATGACAGCCGAGGACTCCTAACCTTGAACAGTGATGATTTAGGCCAGCGATGTAGACATCCCTCCACAAAATTATCGAAGCTAGTGTTCGAGTTATTTGCGGTGGAGACAAAGTCCTCTCGGTGGTAGACAAAATCGTATTCCCCAGGGTCAAGGGGTTTGCGATGTGTAATCCATTTAAACAAAGTCATATGGTCGCGGTCCGGTGGCTGGGATAAACTCCGTAGTTGACTATCTTTAAGTAGGAAATCGTCTGCGAGAACACGATTAGCTTTCGGTAAAGCTCCGCTTCATGCCAGTATAGCGAACCGTATTCCGACAACTTCATCTTCAATTTGTCAAGCAAATCTTTTTGCGTTGTGTCCCAGCCGTCGCGGTGGTGAGAACGTGTTCGATAACGTAGTTTCTTGTCTTCAGCATCGCGAGTGTCGAGTTCTTCGAGTTGGGTGAGGAGAGTGGTTATTTCGGCTTCRAGGTGAAGGAGGACTCGACAGTGGGCTGTGCCGAATCGGCGGAAAATGGCGACGCTATCGGACGTATTTTGAAATGCCGCAAGGCGGGCGAAACCTGGTGGGTGGTTGTTGACTGTCAAGACGATCAATTGGCTATAGATGAACAGCGACGTTAACTTACAAGTCCTTTCCACGGTTTCGTTTAGCTTTGCTGTGTGCTTTTGTTGGTTCTCTACGATTCTTGAAGCTCTTGCTTTGTTTTTGTCCTCCGTTCTACTGTCATCTCCTTCTTTTGCTAACTTTTCTGCTCCGCTTTCGATATTTTTGAGTTGTCCTACTCCTATAGCTGTCTCGCTTGTGTCTGAAAGACTAGTACAAACTCTAGTGGGAGTTGTCGAGAATGACGAATCTGCAGATCAGATTAGCTGTCTCATCTCTGGATCTAGCTGAGCTTGTATACCGTCCTTATCCTTCAATTGCCCCAGTTCTTCCAGCACAATGGTATTACTATCCAAGACTTCGGCTCCAGTCGTTGCCCCGATTTCACCTGCGCCTCGTGGTACATCTTCACCCTTTTCGCATTGTGTTTTCTCGTTGATTGTACGCGCTCTCTTCATTTTTCCTGGAACAATTGAGGCATAAGAAACTCCCTTTTCTGCATTTTCAATGTCAGCGGCGTAAGTAGTAGACGAAAACGCTGGTGTGTCAGATGAAGAAGATGACAAGGCAGAGGATCCAACAGTTGATTCCAAACTAAATGCCGAAATTCTCGACGTAATAATCGTTGCAAATCTCGAGAAGGCTAGGATCTCCATCGTGAGCTTTAGCTCGAGTATTGAATGACAAGGCTGCGTTTCTCCAACTCCTGAACTGAAGGATGCATCCTCATTTCGATGGCCAACTCATTATTTATCCCTCTTTYTCCCTCGAGCATTTCACGCTCCGCCAAATTCGTACTTTCGCTCGCAGCCTCATCATCTTGGGCAGATTTGTTTGTGCCCGAAGACAGTGAGGAAGCGCCTGGTCGTTTAGATGAAATATGCGGGCGCAACATTGTCGAATTCGGCGGATGCTTCGATAGGGTCGACGGATCATGGAGGGTGTGTAGAGCAGACAATGAGTGGTAGCAGGGCTTACATATTGTTTTTGTCCTGGTGGAGGGTCGGCTGTTGGTGGGCGCCGTTGGAAGGGAGGGCTGCGCTGGGGGCCCAGAGGCCATGCAGACATGCGTCTGCCGCTCGCTCGCGCTCGCCGCAGTTTCAATTGGCAACAGACCTCAAATGTAGGTAAGGCTGTAAATGTTTGACTAATGACTTTATACAGCAGATAGAAAAGAATGGAATGCGTGTAGTGATTGATCGCAATCGCTTTTGAACCGAGAGAACGACAATTGATAGCTGTAAACCTCAACCGCGGCGATCGCGGAGACTTGTTGCACTTTCCAGCGAGTGACCCGTTGGGCTGCATCTCATAAATGTGGTGGCTTGCGTCGGAACAATTTGATTGCTGCAGATAATACCTATGCAGCATCTTTCAGTGACGACAAAGTTCGAGTAATATTCAAGTCACTCAATGCTGTCGTGGAGCTCAGACACACCAAATGTATGATCCGGTCTAAAGACATCTCGAATACTGTAGAGACTCCTAGCTTTTATGCTCAGCTAACGAAATTCTATTGTCAATTGCCGATCGAATCTTCAGGTGTGGGTGCACAATGGCATTCAAAGAGCTAAGAGAGCAATGACACACGCTTCACAACATCAGGACACGCTTTCAATGGAACATGAACGCTCGTGGTAATCTGCGGGGATGGAACTGCTCGCTGAAAGTTTAATCGCTTTACCCAAACCCCAGGGTGCACAGGTGCGATATGTGAGCAACTTCTTACGAGAGACTTGGAAGATGAAATTCAGGTACGAAGAAAATCAACACTTTGAACTAGAGCAAATGGAACAGGAGGACATATGTATTGTGTTCATGTAGAACTATCCAAGTAGATCCTGTGGATGCGTGGACATATGGACAAGTCTACAACGATCAGAAATATGATTGAGAACCCCCTTTCCCACCGCTCACCCAAGGCCGCTCGCATTGCAATTGAATGAACCAGAAAATGCAAGAGACCTGTAGACTCGATGCAGCACGTCTGAAATATTTCGCCTTGGACGATCCGCCCGCAACCTCCGAATGGCGCCGTGCTCGAGGCGATAGCGGTGATATCCTCGCAACCGAGGAATGTTTGAACGCAAGTGGCGGTGATAGGAATTTGCCTGGTGCAGGTAACTATGACGTCGAGGGTTTCTCGGACTCATCGTCCTGAAGACAGGAGATTAGAAGCCGAAAATCAACCAAGCTCAAGTGGTACTCACTGAGGCGGGTTCATCGTCTGTTGTAACCACGATGAAAGTCTTCCCTCTGGGAGAAATGTTGTCCGCCTCCGCCACTCTTTTCCCCTGAGTTGCGTAGTTCATTGAAGTTGTCTTGCCTTCGGTAGCCATTGTGATAATCGTTTTCGAAAAATACAGCCAGAAATGTAATGTTGCGGGAATAGGGGCAAGAGGTGCTTGAGCAAAGTACGATGAGATTGAACAGAAAGGAAGAAATCACGATCTTCTGGGAAGACTCGATATTTGGAGGACCTACCTAACTTCTGCTTAGCGGCCTCCTGGAGCCGTCCGTGTAATGCGGAATCTGAAGTACGAGCCCAAGGTGGGCCTGTCCCAGCAGACGCCTACGAAGCTTTGCCATCTTATGATCATAATCATTCACGAAGACGGGTGCCATTCATTCGCTACTCCTGGAAAAGTGGATCTCGCATTGACTTAAGGAATTGCGATGTATACTTATTCGGACCATTTGATGGAGGAGACTTTGTCATCCAACAGCAAATGCCGAGTAATAACTCATGAAGGCGACTATCACGGGATATCGGGTGCTGCAGAAGTGATTGCTGCTAAGGAGCATGATAAGGACTTCGTAAACTCGCCAGTTGCGAGTGAGACTATTCGCTTGGGTGGGCATGTCGTACAGAATACAATGTAGCATTATCGTCAGGTCCATGGCGGTCTGAAATCATCGAGACACGGTTTACTGTATTAATGATAGCGGTCCAGAATGACCGCGCGCCGGTCTCGGAATAAGACGTTGGACGATTGGCTCGTACCAAGCTTCATCTGAGGCCGCCTATCGCTATCTCAAGAGTCTTCATCCTCAGGCGTACATTCATCGACAGCATCCAGGTTCTAATAAGCAGGCCTCGATTGAGCCTGAGCCGAAGTGTTAGTGATAATTCCGCTGGGCGAGTGGCAACGTACACGTCAGGCGAGGTCTCCCCGTCATTAATCGTCACCACCGGGGAATCATCATGCTGCTCCTTGGCCATTGTCGAGCCTGGCGAGTAACATCCTGTCGAGTCCGCTCGCTTAACCATTAAGGATGAAGAGACGAAGAAAACAGCTCGATTCAGTACCGGCGGGAGTAGCAATTGCTGAGAGACGCAGAGACGGTGAAAATAGATCCCGTAATGAAGCATCTGAATTTTCCAGAACCCATCCGCTACCACAGACTAGCGCAGCGAATGTTCAGTACTTGTAGGTCTATGAGGGACTGTCGCTTCGCGGTCGCGAATTACCACCCTGAGATAAAAACTTTGTGTGGCTGGGTTCTGCTGCATTGTGATGGGTGTGCACATGCAACGTCAGACCGGATCTAGAACCGTGGTCTGTACTCCGTACCTGCATCCTCACACCCTCCACTGGACCGTTGATAAGGTTGTGCCAAAGTGCCGGATAGCAGTGTTGTTGTCGCACATTGGATGTCTGCCTTGATGTCGTACAAAACATCTGCATTGGTACCGACTAAGAGAGTGGTCGTCGTTGCTTTTTTGGCACGGAGACAATACTATCTCTGATATCAGTTGATGCTTTCGGGTATTCAACGCACACTTCTAAGACTTCAGTCTTACGGCAACCTAGGTAACGTATCTTATTCAGCTCATCAAGCTTTACGTTTTTGTCTACATGAACACTCAAATACTATACTAATTAATGAGTACTCAACTTTGAAGTACACATCGCTTCTCGGCTATCTAGTTGTCACGTGCACGTCTGTTTCTGATCCCGACCTCGACTCCAAGACCGCATCCTTCTTCCCTTATCCATCCTTCGCCTCCATCTACAAYCTATCTGCTCAATCTGGTATAAGAACTAGGCATAGGACTTTAGTGTGAGAATGTCAACATATGAAGCTTGGCTAATTGTTCGAAGAGTCCGTAAATGCATACACCGACAACCGTTCTCCAGCCAATTGATCATCCATCAGGACCACTCTCGTGTTCTGTGAGGCACGCGCATAGATTACGACTTCGCAGTTCTCAGCCGCATCGGAAGCACTTTGCTTCCCAGCCCCTTGTAGTTAAGTAGGTATTCTCCTTCCAGGATATGTCATTGGAACGCCTACCCTGTTCCTAGAAGATCATCGTTGAGCCTCAAGCTGCTAATATTGCTGCGGGCCCGAGAGGTACCACTCACTTCTTGTAAGAATTTGTCTATCACACTCGTTACTCTGTTCTCGAGTCTTGTGTGCGATAGCTATTTCGTTGATCCAATTTGTCTTGAGACTTTTGCAACAATATGTTCGCAACAAGATGAAGCTATATCTGCAGTCATGCGCCCTTCTGGTCTACTTAGCGACGCATGTTTCGGGTGTCCCTCTCATCGAAAGGGTTTCCGAGCGAGAGCCTACCGTGTCTATAAGGGAAAGACATGCTCTTGCCTTCGAATATCGTAACAAGGAGTTTGCCAAGAAAGCTTTGATTGATCCGATACGAATTGGGAAATATAGTTTGGACACGAATTACAATAACCAGATCCTCTTCACGTAGTATGTCAGCTGTCTTCTACTGGAAAGTACATTATCTATTAATATCAGCTTAGCAACGCTGGGGTAAGCGAGAAGAATAGTGCAGCCAATGGGCAACTCACAGTTACCTGCGAGTCGTGCTGGACAAAGGGAGAAGTGACCGCTACTACCACAGGTGCTACGAAGAACGACGAGGCCCTCGATATATCAGACCCCGTGGGCTCGATCACGAAAGCAATCGGGCTTGATGTCAAGCCCGAGTTTTAGGATACCCAAGGACACTTTGACCTGGGCATGACTGCCACCGACAAGGTGCAATTTACGTACTCGATATACAAATCAAATACTCCTGTGGGTTTTGCGRTCAGTGAGGATGTTAGCGTTGGTCTTGTYGCCCTTATCGACTTAGTCTTCACCTTGACCGCCAAAATAGATGTGAGAGGTGGATTTACTGTGAAATTTCCCAAGGGAGCATACATAGTTATCGATCCAATCAGTGGAGATATCATGTCTTCTGAAGTTTCCTTTGGCAGCTCTTCCTAATTTCACTTCCAACTATAACATAAGCGCAAGCAACTTTCATTGTACCTGCTACTATGTTCGTGATTTGGTCCTTTCAAGGTAAGTTTTAGCAAGCAGGCAAGGCAAGGTACAGCACTGGTGGTACTTATTTACCTAGTAAGTACTTAAGTAAGGTTTAGTGAAGACGAGCTGATGAATCTAGACCTGAGCCCTTAACCTTGTAATAAAGGGCACGTGCACGTGCACGGGACTCCGCGTAACTTCGCTCAGACATTGGAGCTCTCCCTGGCACTCTTTACAATACAAGGGCTTGCGATTCGAACAACATCTTCAACCCGTGAGTAATAGTCACTGATTCCTAGCTTCACCACCTGCATCAGGATGTCTACTGGAGCACGCTCTCCTCATCGCGAACCCACGCCCTCATACCCACCAATTCTTCCTGGCGCAACACCAGCATCCTCCCTTCTTCAAAAGCGCGGGCTCGAAGATGATCACCAACCTACCATCTCGTCGCCTCTAAATCCCGACTTCAAACCCCCAAAGCCCGCAGACGATGCCCCTCAAGCACGCGAACGCGCGTCAAGAGCGAAGAAAGAGTCACTGAAGAAGCGAGAATCAAAAGGAGGGCCCCTTGCGTCTGAAAGCAGTGCGAGATCAACACCAGATCCGAAAGCCCCTACTACTACAAAACATAAGCGTAAAGGGAGTGCACCCGCCCCAATACGATACAAACTTCCTCCCCCAAAATTGAGCGATTTCGAAGCTCCTAGAGGCCCGATATTTATCCCGGCGCATACAAAAACAGGTCCAGATGGGACTGAGGTAGAATTCAATGAGACCACTGAACAGTAAGTGTCAAGAGTGTTTAGATGACAATATCTAAGCAAAAACAGCGTCTATAATAAGAAGAACTTCCACTACACCCATTGCATAGCGGATCCAGCTTTCCCTTCATCACTCTACTATCGACAATCAGAAACCGAGCCGTTTACACCAAGATTCAACTTCGAAGATAAATCAACACACATGCTTCTAGACGAGTCTGGCAAGAATGTCACAACAGACAGAGGATTCCGGATGGCAAAAGCAAATGTCGGAGTCCGGCAGGGTCGATGGTATTGGGAGTGTAAGATCACCAGTGGCATCCCAAAAAGAAAACGAAGCGAAGCAGATATCAGACAAGAGAGTGCAAACGGGCATGTACGAATGGGATGGGCAAGAAGGGAGGCCACTCTAGATGCCCCTGTTGGTTTCGACGCATACAGTTATGGAATTAGAGATGCCAAGGGACAGAAAGTTTTTATGTCCCGTCCGAAAGACTTCTTCCCACCAGGAGAAGAGATTCAAGAGGGCGACGTGATTGGGTTAGAGATCAATTTACCATCAGAAGCGCTACATCGGAAAGTCGTTGAAGGGCACTACAACCCAGCAGTCGATTTGGTAGATAACGAGCCACCCGGGATCGAGACCGCAGATATCATTCGCGACCGTGTTCCAATCCGTTTCAAGGCGCATTTATATTTTGAGCAGATTGAGTATCACGCCGTCAAAGATTTAGAAGATCTCATGAATCCATCACCAGTGATTTCTTCGCAAGGCGGTCTGGTGGGTGCTACGAAGCCCCCTGGCCCAATTCATGACTCCCCTGCGTTACGTACTTTACCACACTCCAATATCAAAATATACAAGAATGGCCAGCTGATAGGCACGCCTTTCACTGATCTGTTATCTTTCTTGCCACCAGCATCGAAGCCATTTGCTACTGTGGGGGCGAGGGACGGGCTTGACGATGGTATGCTTGGGTATTATCCGGCAGTGTCAGTTTTCAGAGGGGGTGCAGCTGAGGTCAACTTCGGGCCTGACTTCTGGTATCCTCCCCCAGGATTTGATACTACAAACGATGTTGATATGGCGGAAAGCGATCAGCCCGCAACATCAGATGCTAGTAAGCTTCGAGCAGTTGGAGACCGATATGATGAACAAATCGTGGAAGATATTGTGTACGATATTGTTGATGAGGTTGATTTCTGGATACAGGATGGCGGCGTTAGTGGGAAAGGGGCCACCACTGGCGTTGTAAGAGCATCGGCTGGCGTTTCCGTGCAAGACGGACTTGGTGGCGGCGTCTTAGGTTCGGAGATCAGGGAACTGGTGCAGGACGATGAGTGACGATGTGAAATACCATTCGAACGCCACTTCCTCGATCTTCTACATGACCCGTGCTTTAGAGATTCACTCCAAACCCCGAACGTTCTGCTCTAAGAGGCGTTGGTTTGTACCGTTTGCTTTGTGATATGAAGATACCTTCATCTTCGTGGTTATTCCAGATGAATCTCCAGCATGCATTTTTCGCTGGCTAGCAAGGATTCCTCAAGTTCATCGTCTCATCTCTCAATCTCCTCCCAACCCACTTGGCTGATTCTCAGCCTCTCCTCAATCCTTCCCACCCTTCCCTCAACTTCTCTGATCAATCCCATAGCATCTGAAAGCATAAAATGAGCCTCCGTGACCTCGACCGCAATTCTCCTGGTCTGCATTCTCTGTAGCTTAAGTCCGATACTTTCAATTCCTCCTTTCCTCCTCAACCACAGAATTCGATGGATCAAATCACATTGATAAGAGTGCTGCGTCGCATCGAAGCTCCACTCCAGTTCCTTCTCCCTGCCCTGATGGGGCGATACCAGGAATGGTCTCTCATAAGCTTTGAACTCTTGAATGAGATTTTTAACAGCATCTGTCATTACTCGAGTAGGGCCACCTTCGTAGTAGAGTGGTTTGGATGAGGCGGAGGTGTGGGAAGTTAGTTTGGTAGATGGGTGTTTGGAGGAAGACTCTCTTTTCTTGCGGACTCGTTTAAGGTATTCTCGTTCTTCGTAGAGGCCTTGACGGAGGGTTGAAAGGGCGTCTTTAATTTCGTGCGGGGCTGCGCCTATAGTAAGGAAGGCATCCCACTAAGAACTTGTCAGTATCCGCTCAAGAGTAGCCTCAGGCGAAGCATTAGAAAGGGTCTTGTTAGTTCATTAAGATGCTGTAGCTCTAGTATGTTGAATCGAACTTCAAATCGGACATTCAGTATAGAAGAGCTATCTTACAAACGCATGGAGCCAAATAGCGAGAGTAAACGCAAAGGATATGAAGCCAATAGAAATAGATGCAATGCTGATGGTGGGTAGTGGACCCATTCTTGGTCAATTGCAGATACTTGTATAAAGTTTGATAAAGGGTTTATGTCTTTGGCCACTTGCTATATCCACGATCCATGGCCATTGTAGCGATGGATGGTATCAAAACTTCCCAATTGCCGTTGGAGAGGTCGAGGCAAGGGAACTCTATAAGTTTTCCCCCGGAGATCACGGATAGGCGAGTAAATAAAAGGACGATGAATAAGCCCTGTTGAGCCGGAATCTGGGAAGCGATCCATGTATTCTTACTAAGCAAGTATCCCTGCACAGGTGACAGCGGGTACATATGCACGTGATATATGTCTTTCGGCTACCTAGGTACCTAGGTACATATGTAGCTCCACTCCGGGACTTGGACGCACGGCCACAGTGGCGATCATCGGTCTACCCAAAACGCAGCATGACGTGCGGCTAAGAAAAACAAGCTCTGAGCTCGACAAGGGAGGACAAGTGAGACATAGACGACGGACGACGTTCGTCGATTCACGGTCTCTATGTAGTCCTAAGTCTTTGCAACTACAATTGCAGTCACTCACTTTTCACCTAATACGTTCTTGCAAATCACAAGGTACCAGAAACCCAGAGATCTACCATCGCATTCTCACGATTCACCCGTGGAGATGCTAGAATACTTTACCTACAAGAAGGTCAAGAAGCATCAAGAGGAGAAGGAGAAGGGGAAGGAGAAGGAGACCAAGGAGAAAGAGACACTGGTCAAAACACCGCCACCTGTCCTCGATGAAGAAGATGAACGATTCCTCGAGCGTATAGTGTCTGCAGAAGGCACGCCGCCCCCACTACCTACACGTCCTACGTTTGGAGCCGAGGCTGGTGACACTACGGGAAATGCTTCACAGATGGTAGTACATGAAGGAAAGGAGGGGAAACATCATCGCAACTCGAAAAGTGTGGATAAAGGAAAGGGCAGAGAGGGCGAGCCCGTGGAAGGGAAGAAGGAGAATAAATTCACTGGCTTCCTGGGCAGGACGTTTACCAAAAGAGTAAGTTTGACCAATACCACATCTAGGAATTGTTGTCCACAAAACTAATTTGGAAATTTAGGGTCAACGACCAGATCTCAAACCCAAGGACAATGTCTCTACCACCGAAGCGAAACGCGAAGAGGACGATCTAACCTCTATACTCGACGACCTTGACCTCACAGCCACGAACAACCGCGCTTTCTCACTCTCTTCCGAATCACAAGAACTCGTCAAGAAATTCAATGTCGTGTTTAAAGATTTGATCAACGGAGTACCGACTGCTTACGACGATCTAGTCCGCTTATTGAACGATAGCGATGGCACGTTATCTAAGAACTACGACAAGATGCCCAGCTTCTTGCAGAAATTGGTAACATCTTTACCCGATAAGTTGACGAAGAATTTGGCGCCCGAATTGTTGGCTGTCGCTGCGGAAGCTCAAGCAGTTGGTGGTGGGGCATCCGCAAGTGCTGCAGGGGCTGGAGGAGCTGGTTTGAAGAGTTTCTTTACTCCAAGCACCCTGAAGGATCTTGTAACAAAGCCAGGGGCTGTGATGGGAGCGTTTAAGGCCATTATGAATGCTCTGAAGTTGAGGTGGCCAGCATTTATGGGCACGAATGTTCTTTTGAGTCTGGGATTATTTGGCAAGTGAGCCCACTTCCTTTATGCGTCAAAATTCTAACAAGAAACTAGTACTCATGTTCTTCTTCTGGTACTGCCATAAAAGGGGTCGAGAAGTCCGTCTAGAGAGAGAAAATGGCCCTGTTGACTCGAATGGCCGCATCATCGAGATTGTTGATGAAGCTGGGCCGAGCGGCCGGACGTCGCCACGACGCCGCGGCTCTGGTGACAGCAAAGATGACCGTCGTGATGATTCCGACGACGAAGCAGCCATGGCGAGACGTAGAGCGAGACGAGCTGCTCACGAGCGTGAGAAGGAAGAGAAACGCCGAGCCCAAAGACGAGATGACAAGGAAGGTGGTGACTCAAGCAAACATCACAGTCGGCGGACGAGCGGCAGTAGTCGGCCCGGCAGTTCTCGTCATGGAAGCAGCTCGAGACTTAAAGCCGAAGATCGTGATCGCGAGGGGCGGAGGTCAAGAAGTTCTCGGGAATCTAGGGAGTCGAGAGACTCGAGAGATACGCGCGAGAAGAGACACTGATGGTTTATTGAGTTTAGTTTGATACCCCTTATGATCTGGATTGCTTTCGTTTAATGCATTACGAGCTTTTTATATCGCGATGATAACTGAAAAGTAGAAGTGGATGAATTGGCGCCACTCAAGCAAATGTTATACTCTTATCTCGTATATGAGCGCTTTCACATTTCATCAGCATTGGATGACTGTGTATGATTCTGAAGATCGAAAGAAAGATTGTTTCAACGCTCCATATGTCAACGGCTTAGCGTGGTATCTATCTTGTAACTGAGGAACTATCTCATTGCTCGCCTGGAAATGGACATCGCAAACACAGTCTAGAAAGAGATTGAAACTAACCTTGTTCTTCTTTCCTACTGTAGTAGCATAACGAGTGAGCTCGAAACAGGCTGAATACTAACGCYTAGGCACATTGGTGGTAGGAAGTTCCTCATTCAAAACATACCATGACGGTATTGAGCTTGTCATAAGACAWCTCGTCCTTTGAGTCTTTCCCGCGAAGTGTTTTTCTCGTTCCTTCGGGGTTGAGACCGTCGTTGACCCGCTAGCTCAGTTCTCGGACACGAGCAACGAGGTAAGTCCACTTTCGGCCTCTAGATTTTACTCCGCCAACGTACCGTGATCGATCGTCGAACCTCTGCCATAGGATGACCGTATGCTTTCGCGATCAATGTGAGAGGTCTGCTAGTGGGAAGGGCCAATGCTTCATATCTGTATTTGTCTTTCGCCAAGGTAACGATGTCTTAATAAGAATGTTGTGGGGGATATTAACGGTGTAGAAGRCAAATAGTTTACCTTCATAGAATTGAGACCTTAGTGCTATCGACACGATAGTTCTTTGGCTTTCAATGTGTGCAATGAGCAGGTGCAAGGCCGACCCACTGAGTCATTATGCTAGGCACAGAGACCGAGGGGGCGACTGGTCGTGTATAGCACCTTAGACTTCATTGTTCTGTCACTTGGGTTGAGCGATCGGTATTAATCGCCCATGGAAATTGATTATGCAAAGCATAACTGCCTATGAGAGTTTGATTAACAAATGCTACTGGAGGTCAATTCACCTGCTGTGAATACATTCTAGTCCAAGATGGGGGTAAGTATACTCTAGAGAATTCTTCTCCAAAACTCACTGCGAGATCTAGAAACAATACACGTCACGCGAGTATTCTTATCTTCATGGCAGGGACAGGTTACCAATGCCGATAAGCATATATTATGCTATTTACAGAGATCACTTATCCCAGCCGTAATTGCTCCTCATGTCCACTTCGTCCAAGTTCTAGCGGCTATTCGAATCATACCGAGCAGAGAATTGAATAGAGGGAAGAAAGAAGAAGTCAGGAATGTGTTGGACGGATTAGCAATAGAATACAAACACAGTAAATACAATTTCAGTAAGAGGAGCCCACTTCAGTTTATGAGAGAGTAATTTCAACGGGACGTAAAATTCTTACTTTATGTTGAAATAGAGGGTTTTCAGTCCCCACAGCCCGTCGATCATAAAAAGGTATTAACGTCATCGTCGAAAAGTCAATTTTACTATGCTATAGTTAAGGACAGTACCTCTCTCTCCAGGGGTTTAAGATCTGGGAATCCACTTTCTTAGATTTAAAGTCGTAATTACATCCGCAATTATCAATTATAAAGTTAGTTGAGCTAAAGTGGTTCCTGATCAGATGAAGCTATTGGCGTTTTACCCTAAGGGTAAACCCTAGTCAAAGGGTTGGAAACCTAATAAGTACAAAGCTTTGCGACGAATAGACAATAGTATCTCACCTTTAGCTCTACTTAACGAGTTGCTGATGGTAAAATCGACTAAAATTACACCTTTAAGTGGATCTTTCGTCAACTATCATGAATTACGTCATCGTGGTTTTTTTTTTGCGTACTTTTGTAGCAGTGAAATTGTTAATGATACTCGATAATTATGGGGACTGAAAGCCCTCTAATGCTAGGATGTCAGTTAAGAGATGAGAGCACAAAAAATGGACCCCACTGAGAAGCGTTGGCAAGAACATTAATCGACATGGGCAAATAGCGACGAGACTTTGAAATCAGAGGAGAATAGTAAGGGAAACTCTACAGCGGAGAAAGGAAGAGATAGATCATATTACAGTCACAGAGATGAACACGATCACCGTCATCCCCAGTAACACATTTTGGGGCCGTCACTTAATCACTATAGTATTATGAAGAAGTCAATATCTCAACTACACGAGAGACTGTATGAGCAAGCACAACTGCTCAGTATTGTAGCCAACGAATCAAAACGTCGAAAGTCTCACTCATGTCATCGAATCACGAAAGAGGTGATCAGTACAAAACACCATACATGGTTGCATTACAATTTAATAGTACCACAAACCAAGCTTCCCCGCCGAGCCCTCCCATGAAGTTTCCTCCACTGCGGGACGGGAACATACGCAGAGTAATTCTCATTTCCACACCATCCATTCATCATGTCCTCCATGGTGATGAATTCGTCGGGTGTGCATCCGGTTGCAACATCCTCGGAGCAAAGATACCGTTTGCTGGAGCCAACAGTGACGATCTTGATTTCGTGGGCTCTGAGCGTCGGGCTGCGGCGACACCATTTTAACATTGCCTCTCTTGCGACACGATTGTTGTAGACATCCGAGAGCCCGTCGGCAGCGTAGAGATCGCACCATGCCCTGGTGTCAAGTGGAGGTGTTACGCCCAGCCATTTCGTTTGGAGGTCGTGCGAGTGGTTGGTTGCGACTATGGGCCCTTCGAATTGGAAAGCTGGGTTCGGGGCCGACAAGTCTACTAGGTAATGTCCGTCTGGAAGATCTGACGGCATTTCGATAACGGCGCTTACTGTCGCGCCGAAGATAGAGAGGGCTATGAAGAAGACCCGGACGAGAGAAATGATAGATGGCATTTTGTAGTGACGAAGGTAATGTGATGTGATGTGACTGGTGGTGTTAGTTGATTATCAAGATATACTAGGTATCTGTAGGTATTGGCATACGGTATATAAGTGCGAGCTTTTATTACTACCTGTGTCGTGGGATCTTGCCCTGGAGTAGGAGGGCTAAAGCAATGGTATTGATGGATACTTAGTATTCGTAGATGACAAATATACGTGCACAGAGGATAGAAGAGAAAGCAGGTGTCTGATTCCGGGTGGGCCAACTCGACGTATATATACAGAGAACCAGGATGCTAGGAAGTCCGCGCTAATCCCATCCATTTCAACTCCACCACCGATCCTCTCTAGTTTCGACCACTATGACGGAATTCATGTTGCTTATCTGGTCTATACTAGATTAGTCTGGCGCTAGAGGGTGAAAGTCGTACAAATTCGGACACAATTGTTAGTAACCCCCGTATATGGCCAAAAATATCGAGACTAAGACACTAACTGACCTTAGTAGTCTAGTGATGAGTCACAAGCATGGCATGGGTACCTGCTATAAAATGGTCCAAGCGAACGCTTGAGCTAGGTTTTTTGAGGTGAGAAAAATCGAAAATCACTTGGGGGGTAGAGTCGTTGGCATCCCAATACCTCATCAGCAGGAGACGTTGGAAGTCGAGACGACGCAATAAATTCTCAATGCCTGATGCATATAGCACTCCCTAATTTGCTCCATTTTGGGAAAGCATTCCATGAACTAAATTGTTCCGGTCGTGACAAGCATTGGTCTACGCGCATCGGTACCTTCTAAAGGGAAGCGACTTGTAGACCATCGCTATGCCAAGACCATTGGTCTCCAGACACAACGCACAACGGTTGCTCGTTCTATGAGATTCTAGAGCAGCTCGTTTGTCCACTATCGCTGCGGTAATTGTTCACACACTTACAATTCGAGCATTTATCGTTCGATTCGGGCAGTTGGCAAAGACCGAAGAGGGTAGCCGATTCCATAAATCTGGTACAACTTTTTGGCAGCTAAGACATCAAACACTTCAACGCGTGCCGGCTCAGAGGAAGCAATCGAGAAAATGGGTCACATATTGCAAGTCTTTGTTACGCATAGGCAATGAAACATACGGTTTTGCACCTGAAAGCATGAATGAATTTGGACTTGTTGTGGGCCATGATGTATTGCTGCCGAAGAACCTGGGCAGCCAGGTGGTAGCCTCTTATCTATTCTCAGCACTACGAAATATGCAAAATCGCACCGGGCATCACAAAGAGGAGAGAGGACGCAGTAGAGATATCGAGTTGGTAAATCGTCCTCTCTTGTGCTGTTTTATTGCTTTCTTCCCTCCTCGAGACTCGTCTCATCGGAAGTGGGAACCCCTCGACATCTGAACACATCACAAACGACGGACATGATGTTCAAACATGCGACCGACGTACATGATGTAACATCTAGATTTCAAATATGGCTATGACGTAACAAGTAAGTAAGTAATGGGTATCATAACAACATGATTTCAAAGATACCCTCCAACGCCAAACGCTATGCAACAAGCCTGGTCTTGCCTTCGATATATACACCCTAATTGAACCACTGTCCATGATCCCCAAGACCTGTAATCCTTCTCATCTAGACCCCCCACCCCCAGTATCTGAGCGAACAGTATTTAACCCCGGAATTGAAGGCTGTCCCATGCCCCCACTATTTCCACTGGAAGTACTCTTAACACTTCCACTCCGTTCATGTTTCGATTTGTTCCTCCCCATTCCTATCATTACCCCGAAACCTCCCGACCTGGAAGAAGTGCTTTTCGACGTTGCCGGACGAGCCCCTGGTATCAAAGCGCTGTCCTTCAATTCCCTCACAAAGGAGGATGGGAAAAGACCCCACTTCCCCTTGCTCGTTTGACCAGACCAACACCATTGATCTACGAATGTATAACCGATGAAAGTGAGACGGTCTCCTTTGCTGAACTTCAGCCAGCCGCCATCCTTGGCATCTTTCGGTTTGAAATCCCATTTGGCCACTGCTGTTAAACTACTTCGAGAGTTCATGAGSACGTCTTCTTTTGCAGGCATCTGGAGCTGAATTTTGTCTGCCGGGAAACTACCCTTTCCACCATCGTGGTATCCGGTACACCATAGTCCGTTAAATCTGTCCGGAAATGTGATGCCAACAATCTTGGCACCAGCAGCGAAATGAAGTGATTGTAGTCCGTCCGGGTCGCGTGCGTTCTTCCCAGTTGGCTTTGGATTATGAGTACCAGATGCCTGAGCTGACGCTCGGCTCGCCACCTTAGCAGATATCTCTGCCATACTAAATTTAGGGAACCTGGGATTTGGAGTCGTAAAATGTATATCGAAATCAACCACATCGGCTGATTGAAGACCGTAGACCGTCGTCACACCATACACATTAGGTAGAGGGTGAGGATGCTTAGCTAAGTGACGAAACAATTGGGTAACCGAGAAGAAGACTGTAGCATCATGATCTTCAACAGTCTTGTGTTCTTCAATACAGAAGACACACTTGTAACATCAGTTTCATGTCATCGAGGCTAAGACGATGGAACTTACAGCGTACATTGGCTCTTCGATAGATCCACACTTTACGTGGCATTTCGAGATGAACTTCTGACGCCACCTTATTCCACTGTTGCCATATATGCCGTCACCTGTTTGAAGTCAGCGTGCATGTAAAGGAGATGCAGCAGAGCTACGTACGGGTAAGCAACCTGTCCTTCTCCACATCATTCCAACCTACTTCATATGAGCATTTCACACATCTTGCCGACACGGTCGCGCTGTAGTGTCCCTGCTATATAAGTAAGTAATTGATCTCAAGTATAATTTCTTTCGGGCTTACAGAAGGTCTTTTCACAACTTTAAATCCCGTCTCGCCCCGCATCATTGATTTCGCGCCATCGCAGAATCCTCCAAATCTATAAAAAGAAGTATCGTGTGCGATGGGGTAGTCTATCGACTTCATGGACGGTGTGGGTGTAGGCTGTACCACGGCTTGGGTTGTTTCTTCCTGCATAACAACCATCTTTTCATTATCGTGATCAATGCTCGGAACCACCTCGAGGCCTGACTCGATTCCAGCACCATATCCAGGAACGTGTAGTGTTGATGACAATGGGCCCCAGTTTCCAATGGTATCGGAGTCTCGCGGGTCCGCGGGAAGCGGTCTTTTAGCCATGTCGTCATGGAATGAAGGAACGGGATCTGGAGCTTCTAGCTCCTGGATCTGTGATGAAGACGAGGGGCCCCAGGTATCAATATTATCAGACGTTCGACGATCTGTGCAAGGAGATTCTGATGCGATATGCCTATCAAACGAGGTGGACTGATCATTATTATCTTGCCGATACACAGGTGGTATTGAGGGCGCACTCCAATTATGAGAACTCCAATTATCAATACTATCCGATGTACGAGGAACGCTGTCGGAAGGACTAGTCACAGAACTCTTCTCCTCTGGTAAAATCGTTGCATGAGTCTCCTCTCCATACGCAGGAAGGGATGAGGCGAGCCCCCAGGTATCAATATTCTGGGACGTTCGACGATCATTTCGAGGGCTAGCTGGTAGAGTTTTCACAGGGACGTTGCTCTCGATGATCTCCTTTTTCTGGACATGGTGACCATGTAGCACCGAACTTGTCGCGGAACTTCTGGTCCCTTGGGAATATTGGCCCTGGCTTCGTTGTCTTGTCATCAGCGAATCGTAGCCACTGGAACTGCTTCTTGACAAGCGCACTTGCTTAGGACTCGATGCCACGGCATGTTCCGGAATGACATGGTCGTTGATTGTCTCTATGGGCCGGTTGTCTTCGGTCGGGGAGTAGATTGAGGTTGGAGAAGATATTGAGGACTTCCTAATTTCTTGCTGGAAAAGGACCCGGGACTGTCTTCGCCTTTCAAGGAATTGCTCATTAGTGTTTATACGCGAATGTACAGCCTCTTTTGGTATCAGAGGTAAAGGCTTCGCATCTGCTATTGGATACGTTGTAATCGGCAATTCATGAAGAGGTGTCTGTGTCAATGGAGAAACGCTATATGAAGGTGGACGCCCCAGAATTCCGTTTTCAAATTGTGTGGAGCTTCCGATAGACCAAGTACTTTGTGGGATTGTTTGGGTCGTCGTTGACAATGGTGTGACGGGGGAAACAGAGTCAACATGCATGCTACCAATATGGCTCGGAGGAGGCAGGACATTTCGTGACGAAGAAATGTCATCGGGAGAGAACGGGAACTGGCCCCTCACATTCGGATTCATTTGTCTCTCGGTTGCTATTTGCGGCCTGCCGTCTCCACGCCTCTGATCAAGTCTGTACCCTCGTAAACAGTTGTGAAAATGCTGGTCTCGCAAATCATGAAACATGCCCATACACGCTTCTTGACACTTTTGTGCTTGTTCGTCAAAGCTAAGAAAAGCGTCCGGGTCGAAGGAATCAGGCTCATCGTCGAAGTCCTGGCATCTGTCGAGCTGATCTATCAAGTCGAGTCGGATGTCTTTCAGTTGAGCCTGTATCGATCCTGCAGGATAGTCAGTCAACGTACCAGGACTAATACCGAGTCAACCTACTATCTTCTAACAGTGCCCGCGCAAACGGCTCCCCGCATATTTCGGCGCTCTGCTCGTATGCATCGTTGATGGCTTTTGAGCATCGTTCCAACGTCTTCTGCAGCGACTTTGCGGATTCGAATATCTGTAAGGCCTGATCTCTGGATGCTAAATCGGCGGACCTGGCTGTTCGTTTGGCTAGTTTGATGCCGGAATCGAGGGATTTGAGAATGCTCTTCACGGGTGCTACGACGTGGGTTGTCATTGTTGCTGTTGCTGCTGCTGCTGCTGCCTCTGCTGCTCCCGAGCTGTGGAGCCCCGCGGTCGTCGCATATGGTATCGTGAGAGGTGGGTGGACGGCTACTAGATTGCGTTTCGTTTCAACATTCTATACAATTGCGGCGGTTGGAATTGAAGATGGACAACGTAAGATGGCAGAGGAGAAGGGACTCGAGATCAGAAGCAAATTGGCAGGTGGTACGGGACGCGGTGCAGGAGCAAGGCAAGGTACAGTACGACGGGGACGGAGTGTGTGAGGTGAAGTGTGTGAGGTGAGGTGAGGTGAAGTGGGCGTGGTGGGATGGATAAGACAAGTGGAAGTGGAAGTGGAAGTGGACATGACAGGCGTGAGACAGGGTGCATCAGTACCTACCACRAAGTACTTCAMAGTACTTCGTAGCATGCCGCAACTGTACGGAGTACGGAGTACCTTCGAGTCCCAATTATGCTGGCTCCACCACTGTATGGAGTATCTACCTATGCAAGTACTTAGTACTATATATAATTAAGCAAGTACTTTTCTACTTCCTAAAGTACTTACTTAAGCAAGTACCCAGGCGTATACCCTGTCCAGCCTGTGTCTATAGATTCGCTTACCTCGTACGCACTACCTCGTACCTACTTCGTAGGTACCTGAAAAGAGCGGGCCAGGCCCCGGCCGTTCGCGCATCGGCGACTAGTTCATCTCAAGTAYAGTATCACGGCTACTTCATATATATTCATTCCACGAGCTCTAACTTCTATGTAATGTCACTTGCTATTACAGATACAACTGAAGCGCAGATTAGAACATTAAGAAATCTAGATATCTCTAATTCGGATAGCTAGTATTATATCTCTATATTACGTAGTATTTGTAATAAGAATAGAATAGGTACTATATTATCTCTACACAGATGTTTTCTATTAAAGGTCTTATTAGTAGACTTTTTATAGTATACTACTACTCTAATACTATATTCTTAGGATATATTAAAGTTAATATATAGTCTCTTACTAGTATTAAGATAAATTAATATCTATATATTAGTAAATACTTACTATAATACTTAAAATAATTATAATTAATCCTTAGTAGGTAGTCCTAGATTAGTATAGGCTATAAAATTTATATATAGTTGTCCTTTAGTTAGTATAGATTTAAGTAAGGATGTCTTTAGATCTTATAGTACTTTTAATATATATATCTCCTAATATACTATTATAACTAACTAGTAATACTAAGATAGTTCTTAAGTATTTTTTTAATAATATAGGGTATTTAATCTATATAATTATAACTAGTCTCTCTTTTATTAATAATAGACTAAAGGAATCTATATATTATCTAAGTATAACTATACTAGGTGTTATAACTCTTAAATAGTCTATAGGGGCCTTAAAGAATATTATATTATAAGAAAACTAAACTAAAGAGAAAAGAGAGAGAAAGGTAGAGAGCCTATACTAAGTAAGGTTTTTATACCTACTAGCTAGTCTATACCTATAACTTATATTCTTAGTTATACTAGGACATTTACTTAAGATAAAGAAGAAGTCTAGTAAAGAAGTATTATAATAGAAGTTTATTATATTACTCTCTCTCTTTAAAAAAAGCTATTTTATATCTTAAGATTTCTAATAGTTTCTTTCCTACTAATCCTAGCCTTTTTAGCTATTATTTAGTTAACTTATACTAGTTCTCCTATACTTATTTACTTTAGGAAAGCGTCTCTATCCTTTACTAATATTACTATATTATCTCCTCTTAGAGGAAGTTCTCTATTATTAGTAACTTTATATTTAACCTTAAATTGTCTAAGTCTACTATCTAGTATCTTACTAACCTTATATTTATCTTCTTTATCCTAGATATAAATTAGAGGTAGTAGCTACTCTACATAGTCTAGTAAGGGCTCTTTAGCTACTTTTTATAGCTTATCTAGAGTAAAGATATTATACTTAAGATTTATTAACTTAGAGAGGTCTAGCTTAAAAGAATAGCCTTTCTTAGAGATAATATTAGGAACTTAAGGATATAGATATTATATAGAGTTAGTATAGGACTAATGTCAGCTGACTAACATTAGCTGACTAATGTCATGTGATCAGACTCGGCTAAGTGTATACTTCTCTTATATATATATAAATACTTCTCTCTTATACTCTCTTTAATAGCTATCCTTATATATATATATATATATATATATATATAATTAAATTAGTTATTATTAAATACGCGTTATTTAGTACTCTATAGTATAGGTACCCTTTTTATATATATATATCCCTACCCTCCTAATACTAATTAGTAATTAGTTTTATTAATTATAGATTAACTAAGGTTAAATAGAAGAGGTATTCTTTATATAAGGAGGCGTATTAAGCTTCCGAGTCTTAGAGTACTTATACCTAGCTTTAATCTACTAAAAGGCGTATTAAGCCCTAA
>QYAH01000170.1:0-46804 GCA_003988945.1 Chaetoscypha palmicola | reverse complement strand
ATAGATTAGATTCTTATTATAGTAATATACTCTAAAGACTAATTACTAAAGAGATTAAAAGAAGTAGGAGGGCCTCTAACCCTATATATTTCCCCTCTTTCTAGTACTTATATTATACTTTTATCCTACTAATCGCTAGCTTGGGCACGTAGGGATTTTCCTAAGGAGGGTTTATAATAATATTAGCTAGAAAGTATTAAGATAAGTTATAACTTTACCTTTATAGATAGAATAGATAAAGATCTTTTAACCTTCTTTACCTAAGTAATAATTATAGTTAAGGTAAAGCTTTTTATAGACTTACTTTACTATTAGATAAAGGTAAGACTATTAGAACTAGTATTTAGACTAGAAGGATTAGGTATCTTAGTAGAGAGTTAAGTTTTAGATAGTATAAGAGGAGGAGTATAAAATAGAGATCTTTAAGAGTATTAGACTAGTATCTATAGGTTTATAGGTTAAAGTTACTTAATTAAAAGTACTAGATAATCTAGCTTATAATATTTATAAGTACTTAATTTACTAGTAGTAAAGGTAACTTCTATTTCTTTAGTAGCTATATATCTCTTATATTTATTAAGTTTAGTCTAGAGTTTCTTAGTAGATATTTTATTAGTAAGATTATCTAGACTCTTAAGTCTAGCTAAACCTCTAGTTTAAGTAACGTTTAAGGAGAAGTTAGTTAGTAACTTAAAGAGGGATTTCTTACTAGTAGAATCTAGTTTATAAAGAATAGTCTTATTATTCTCTTTGTTAATATTAGTAGTAGAAAAAGAGCTAAGCTTAGAAATAGATTATTAGGTCTAATAACTACTTTAAAATAGATTTTTATTAGAAAAGTTATTATCTAGACCTAGAAGAGGAGTATATAGAGTTACTATTTTAATGTAGTAGTAAGGGGGTTTATAGATCGTTTCTAAGTAGTTCTAGAGAGTAGGTAGTCTTCTAAACTAAACACTAAGGTATTCTATAGAGAGAGAGGGTAATAGTTAAGTAGATAAAAGTAAAGTCTTTAACTAGAATTAGAAATCGATATTATAGTTACCTTTATAGGTTAAGAAGAAGTAGTTAAGCTTAGGTTTATATTATAACTCTTAAATAGTTAAATAGAGGCCTTAAAGAATATTATATTATAAGAAAACTAAGCTAAAGAGAAAAGAGAAAAGAAGGTAGAAGGCTTATACTATATTAGGCTTTTATACCCTTAGACCTTGCTTAGCCTATAATTTATATCCTACTATACTAGGATATTTACTCGAAGTAAAGAAGAAGTCTAGTAAAGAAGTATAGTAATTGTAGTTTATTATACTATATAATTATAAAGATAGTAGAGATAGATATAGTACTACTAATAGTATTACTAAAGTTATTAGGTAATAGAGTAGAAGTTATAATAGTAGTAATAGTAAAGTATTATTATTATTATTATTATTATTATAAACAATAGAAGAAGAGAAGTAGAAAGAGACTTAGTTATTTAACTCTACTTATTTATATAATTCTAATAATTAGAAGGATTATCTACTTTAGATAAAGTATTTATTTATTTTATTCTCTTCTTCTATTTTACTATTTTACTTCTTTCTTTTATAAATTAGACTATATAGTATACTATTTAAGCTAGATCCTATTAGATAGTTAGAATTCTTAGTTATATAATTAGAAAGGTATTACTAATCTAAAAACTAACCTAGTTATTAGATAAAAGACTACTCTATCTAATAAAAGAAAAACTTCCTAGTATTAGAAATATAAGAATATATTATATAGAGCTAGTCTAAAACTAATATTAGTTAACTATACTAACTAATATTATATAATTAGACTTAACTAAGTCTAAGCTTCTCTTATATATTTAAGTACTTCTCTCTTATACTCTCTTAGATAGTTATCTCTTAATTATATATAATTAACTAGTTATTATTAAATATATATTATTTACTACTATATAGTATAGTATCTCTTCTAATTTATATATATCTCTAGCTAATCTAATATATTAAGAATTATATAATAGATTAGTTTAGTAATAGTAGTAAGTATAATACTAATAAGAGTTCTAATCTATTAAGAATTAAGTTATATATATATAATATTAATAATAATAGTTAAGATTATAGTATAGAGTTAAGTATAAATCTCTACTCTATATATAGTATATATTTATAACTTATAATATTAAGTGAAAGATATCTACTTAAAAAGAGAGGTAGGTAGATAGTTTTTAGACGTTGAATTTAACATCGGACACTAAAACGATTATCCGAGCGTTAAATATAAGACAGATCTGGCGCTATTAATAAGTAGGGGGTGAGAGGGGGGAAATCCCTTAGTCCTTGATTTCTATGATAAGTCTAAAGAGCCGCATCCCAAATACAAATGAAATCAATCACTCATCTATTAATCACCCATCTATCGCTCAACCTCCCATCTATCAATCATCTATTAATCACCTATCCATCACTTAACCTCCTATCCATTAATCACTCATCTATTAATCACCCATCCATCGCTCAACCTCCCATCCATCAATCATCTATCAATCACCTATCCATCACTTAACCTCCTATCCATTAATCACTCATCTATCAATTACTCATCTATCAATCACTCATCTATTAATCACTCATCTATCAATCACTCATCTATCAATCACTCATCCATCAATCACTCATCCATCAATCAGTTCTCTGTTCAGGGTGATTTCATCGCCAGCGAAAATGAGGGGGGGGAGGGGGGGAAGAGAGAGGGGGCGAAGGGTGTTGGCTGTGAGCTAGAAGAGAAGGTTTGATTGATGATATGGAGTGGTGCTACATGACTTTAAAGTGCCATGCCTATGGCTCTCGCCGAGAACCCAGGCCTCTCGCCTCTCATCCATCGAGACACTCAGCGAGCCCTCAAGTGAAATGCATGTAGACGGGAAGCAACGACATGAGACGCATTTATCATCGATTTGGTGACTGGCAAGAGACAGCAGGTGACATTACGAATTGCGCCTTGCCCTCCGCGACTCCAAAGCAGAGTCCGCAAGCCTTTCCGTCCTCCGCTTTTCTCTGCTCAGTCCTTGCCGGAACTCCCTAGTAGTATCGATAGGTGACCACCTAGGAGGATTCTATCCACCAGCCTTTCCAACCTCAACCAGTGTATTCACAAACTACTCAAACTACTCAACTCAACTCAACCTACTTAATGAGTTGAGTTGAGTAGTAGATAAATTACCTTGAGTTGAGTTGAGTAGCACCCACTACTCAACTCAACTCAACTCATTTAATACACTGACCTCAACTACCACCTGAATTCCACTAGACAAAGTGGATACAGGTCCCACGCAGACCCCTCCCCAACCGGTCTGTTTGTGCCGGTAGCATGAAAGCTCCCAGAGCTTCCATCACTCTCATTACCACCGGTGGACCGTTCGCCACATCGTCCGACATATTCCCAGAAGGACCAGGAGGACGAATTAAGGAACAACGAGCTCCTGGCGAATCCGTAAATGATTGGTAAAAGAGGGTTTGAGGGTATAGTATAGCAAATTATAGATACTACTAAGAGTTGAATTCCTTAGTAGCTGATACCTATATCGTTGACTGTCCGAAGAGTAGCTGGGGTATTCTCTTGACTATCAATAGTACATCGGGGCTGATTGCAAACACGGAGTGATGCCAAGTATAATTTGCTTCTGTTCTTTTCTGGTAATCGCTCATATCGAGAATCCTTGGATCATTCAAAGACAATGGTGAATGAACTTCCAGAATTCTAGTAGTGCTATGTGGAAGCATTAAGTGGAGGGACACATTGATGTGACAAATTGAAGAATAATGTTCCAAAGAGCCTAAAACTAAGTAAAGGGTAGAATTCCTCCTCCCTATAATGGATCCGAAAAATCGACTTCTCTATGGCTGCTGTTAAAACAAACTCTGCTTCTGAGTTGAAAATATCGTCGGAGGGACACCCGAGTACGGTGTCCTTGGCCTATGTGATTCCGGAAGGGCCGCAGGGACCAGGAGAGAGTTGTGTAGCGATGTTTGAGGGTTGGACTCTTGAGTGAGAAGATGGAGGATGAGATGGTGGCGATGAAGTGGGCGTAGAGAGGGTAGGGCTATGGGAGAGTGCCCGGCCTTCTGGTGGAAGCATCAAAGACCACAGTCAGAGTACGAGGTAATCAAAGCCAGCTCCGCCGCCGACACTTCCCTTTTCCGGGTTTAACATCTGACTATAGCCCAGATCGAGCGGCGTAGCCAAAGCAGAAACAAGAACCGAAGTTACTAAACGAATTAGACCGGCCATCTATATCCATAATAGCACGCCTCTCCGAAGATCCCGCCATATTATTACCCAAACTTGCCTCCGAACTCTTCAAAAACGATGCTGTATTGTTTGGGTCGGAGCGACTTGACAATCTTGGCCGCCTGAGACTCTCCAGAGCCTCATTCGAGTAGTGAAGACTCCGAGGTCTTTCCACCTACTTAATCGTCCTTTTCTTGGCGAGCGATCGGTCTGACTATTAAATCGTTAAGCTGCCGTCCTAGCCAAAAGCGCTGGGAGCTTTGAGTTGTGTGGACCCGATTACGAATCTTTTCTCCGGATAACAGCCCTACGTCGTGAGTATGTCGTTTGTCGCATAGACTTAGCGTGAAAGCTGTTCTCTGCGTGGCACATGGTGTGGTGCGGGCTTTTCCAATAGGCCTCTCATCGATCTTAGTGGGTGGAAGGGCTAGGACCTGCCTAGTATGATACGGTCCTTTCCAATTCGTGCGTTTCCGAGCCGACCGGCTTGTACGATTCGGTATGAGGGAGCTTCTCAATGCTGCGATCGTAAAATTTGAGAAATGTGACGATCTAGGGTGATATCGATCATTGCCAATTGATCCCCAGAATGTAGTGCAGCTCGCCACTAGACACTTTCTGTGCAACCTCAAGCTGCAACCGATAATCCTTCAATTCGCTAATCATATTCTGCGCGCGCTTAAACGAAACTTTGAGACTGTGTAAGACCGAATGTTTCGGGCAGATGTGGCGTATGTGAGAGCCCAATGTGTTTAATAGTGCTGGTGTATTCGATGACAGGACCGGATGGGAGGGTGCGCTGAGTAATGTAATCCTCTGAGAGCCTCCATGTTTTGCTATCTACTAGGTCCCGCTCTTCGTGGTCTTGAAGAAGGGGAACAGTAGCTAGCTAAGCTAATTGTTCCGTCATGAAGATCATTTGGACGATCATCTAAGGCGAGACCTCATCCATACTAAGAACTGTCGAGTAGTTATTTGTATCCATCTCTTATATCGAAGAAATTGTTCTATACCGTATAGCGACTTGGCTGAGGCCAGAGTTCCGGCAGGGATTGGAAGGATCAAGCTGTTGTATTCAACCTCAAGTATTACCCCCTTTAGGTTGACTCTTTGGGTAGCCAAGCTTTTCGACTTGCCGACTTCTTTGACGTGCTGAGACTGGTCTTCGGATGTGATTTCGGGTTCCCGATTCTCTTTTGTTAATCTGATTCTTCGTTTGGCCGTCAGGATGCCGCGGAGTAGTAAGCTGGCGACCTCCCTTCCCAGCCCCTGCTGAAAGACAATTCCTACTCAAAGGCGTGACCAAGAGGGCTTCGTAGTAAGTGGTAGTGGGTTGTTAACTGGGAGTCTAGTGCTGATTTCATCCCATGTGCCCAGGCGTGGGGTTGTTATGGCCAAGGTGTCGGCTGGTGTTGTGCTACCCTGTACAGTGTAAGTAGCAGAAGGTGTTGATGGCCAAGTACTCCGTAGAATAGAATGTTCCCCCGAGCCTCATGTGTTCCCGGCTCCCATTGCGACAATCCCCATGCTGCGCAAGTGACTTGTGTACGCACGTTGACGATATATTGAGGGTGTGGTCGTCGTCCCAGGGTGTGTTGATGAAGCCCTTCCGTTGTTCGTAAGATGCGCTTTAATGTTCCAAGGTTGAGCGGGTAATCGTATGCATCACGTGGCAGAGGTTTTGTCACAGAACCTCTCTGTAAACCTACCCTAGTAGAATTACCGGTTATTAGGCACTTCTTCACCACCCGAACCACTTTTATGTCTCCACTATAATTCGCGAGTTACAGAGGTTTTGTCGCAGAACCGCCCGAGGTCTCCACAGCTACCATATAAGAAAGCCTTCGTTCCCATGCCATGCGTTTCACGTTCTTTGTCTCCCAAACCTGCCATCACAGTTCATCCTCCCGATGATTCCAGTCGTCCAACAACATTGCCATTCGGAATTCTTTTAATCATGGCCTTTGATATTACTACAAACCTATCGTCATTTGCTTTCCTCTGCAACCATGCTTCCAATCGGAGCTCCCACGCGTGCGTCGCATGAGTCACATGATGTGAACAGTCTAATCCCGATGAGGAATCGGTCCCGGTGGGCCTGGTGCCTGAGGAGATAACGATAGATCGTTTTCGTTATCGCGTCGCGAAGCTTCCAACTTCGCGTCAAGCAGCGCAACAGCAGCAAACTCCACCATTCATTCCATTGCACCAGGCGATATTGTTCGACCATCATATCAATGTTAAGCCGAATAGTTTGCATTTTCAAGCCTCTAGCTTATGACCTGTAGTGATGGCACATTGGAGCTTTTGGAAACGAGAACTTCCTTCTACAATTTTGACTCCGCGGAGCAACTCTCTCAATTCACTTGAACGGGCTCTGGCAGATTAACTCGCACCCATCCTAGGACGGAAAGGCATCGGCATCCTCTAGCCAGTCGAGTCGAGTCCGCAGACTCTTGATTTTGCGACCACAAACGCGCCTCTTCAAAGATACGACTCCCCAGCCCGCAAAACAGCTTTCGACCACAACTGCAGACACGAACTGTGTAAAGAAATTCAATAACTCAATTGCCGTAACACGCGTAGAGCTCTTTCTCCGAGCAACCTCTTTGTTGCCGTCGCCACGCATTTGAAGATAGTTGAGTTTCGAGTTGGTTTCACGGAATCTATTTCCCGCCTGCTCCTGTAAGTTGTCAGCTAGAACACTCCGATTTAGAAGTTCTGGGCGCATTGTAGCTAACGACTCGAACCATTAGTAGAATCTTCGAACCATGGACCATGCCATAGGCGCCGGTGACATAGGGACATCAGGGTGTAGGTTTGCGTACCTCTCTCGAAAGACCGCCAATGTCAGAAATATAGTCCCTGTAACTTTCCCCGGTAGTCCCGGTGTGCTCGAGCCCAACGAACCTGCCGAAATGGCTATCTCGAGAACGGATAAAGGGGATTTCATCAAGCACTTCGGATGGGTGGCACGATCAGCCGTGACCTCGTGCACTACGATCAAATTTTCCAACCTCAAAGCTCTCTTGGACAACAGCCACGCAAACAAGCCCGCACGTTTCATAATCTTGAAGAATTTGCAAGTGCTCGCGGATCTGGGCCTTGAAATGACAGAAGATGATCTTCTTTACGAGTACTACACACATCTGCGCAAGGTGTTCAGGGAATGGTGTGACTCTAAAGGTAATGGCTACCCTCATCCGGACGAATTCTTCTTCGCTGCTCCTGTGGTGAAGAATAGTCCTCTAGATACCAACGAAGGCGATGTTTTTTTTGATAAGGCGAGGATGGAACGTTTGTTACGGAAAGCTGATTTCACGAATGCACGTGTCTTAACTACGGAGGCGGAGGCGAGGCTCATGTCGCTTTTGTACAATGCCTGGAAGGACGAAAGAGATCTTCCAGAGAAGATTGCCATGGTTGACGCTGGGGCCGGCACAGTGGTACGTATTCCTGTTCTCTCTTTGATGCTTCCTAACATTCCTTGTAGCAAGTCGTTTCCGTGAAAATAGACCGGGATATGATGGAGAAGGGGGCAGCCCTCGAAGAGATTGACCCTCCAGCATGTGAGTTGCTCAGCTGTGTATGCCTCTAACGAAGCTAAAGATCTCCAGGTATTGGTTTGGGCGGTGAGACCATATATAGGACCGTCGATAAATGGATGACAGACAAACACGTCGAATTAACTTCTTGGGACCTGGAAAATGCCAGAAATCGCTTCGACCAGATGTTCACACAGTACACCGTCAAACAGTCGAGTTGGGGGGTGCAGTTGGTGAAGGTCCCAGAGATATTTCTGACAGGGTATGAACGGCAGCGCATAGTGATGTCCCCTTCCATGTGCTTGGCTGACGCGATAGTAGAGCCATAATGGACAAGGAGCTTTGTCCACGTGCATACGGGGACATTTGCAAATTTCTCGAGGAGCAAATGGAGACCTTTGAGAAATGCGATCAAATTATCATTGATGGCGGCCTTGGAAACTGCGATTATTTGAAGGTTCGTAGCTCCGGTTGGCCAGTGGCGGACAAAGTCCTTTTTACCCCGTCCACATCTCGGTAAGCTATTTCTCGGCATGCTAGGCATTACGCTCACCTTTTCATATAGTACTGCAATCGCGGAAGGTTTAATACTGTTAGCTGCGGATTATTTCACCGTCGCGATTCGAAAGGTCACTTGTTCGTTCGGTATTCCGGTTGAAGTCGAACACGGTTGGCCAGATGTCTTGCATGGTCGAAAAAAGCCAACAGAAGCAGAATTGGCACTATGGGGTGGAGATGAGAAGGAACCGGACCTTGTCGTCCAGCTCATCAAGAAAAAGGTAGCTATATTTTCGCATGACGTCCACCTTAACATTCCTAACATATGCAGGGTGAAGACATAGCTGTCTCAGCTGAGAAAGCCACGCCGTTTCCGCTGCGCCGACTCGTCTGTAAAAGTGATGCGGTCATCGCAATCACCTTTGTGATGGCGAAATGCGAGACGACGAGAAGGATTGGTAAAACGGTTGCACTACCATTCTTTCCTCTTGCTGAATATAATTGCCTAAGGGAGGTGGAGCTGGATCTGAACGATTCCTTTGAAATGCCGGTGAAACACAAAATGCTCGAATACGACATCCGCCTTTTCCGCGAGGATTTCGGAACAAAGTTCATCATGGTGCCAACCTCAACATGGGCGGTCAAGGCAAAGAAGGAAAAGGAGATTAAGCACTTCTATGAGGATTGTTTTGAGGAAATGCTTGTCGTGAATAAGGAAGATGATAATGCAGCAGAGAGGTTGATAGACGGTCCGAAGAAACTACCTACATCGTCTAACGTCCGAAAACGCAAAAATGCGGGCACCGACATCAATGTTCAGAAGGCCAAGAAGCGCAAACACCCATCCGTGGTTAATGGCTAGCGGGCGGAGGCAGCTGCGTATTGATCATACACTCTCGCCCACTGGTGTACAAGCTCGGCAGTGGAAGGAAAGTCAACTATTTATACGGCAAGCGAAACGAAGTGAGCTACTCTTCAGAGTTTTCTGGACTTCCTGAACGTGGAATCTGACGCTGATACGACATTTAGTGGCGAAAGTTTGACCATGACAATACTATCAGGGTCTTCCCTCTGATAAGTGACTGAGTTACTGATTCTTGCCGCAGTTCTGAAAATATGTTGCATGAGGTATCAGTGGCAAAAGCAGAGTAATGGGTCAAATTGAGTTGCGTGCAGTTGATAATGTGAAATTATGTTTACATGTATCGTGAAACCGGGTTTACACTGTGCCTAAGCTCAAAACTCTCTAACTAAGCCCTGGACAAAGCAACGGCTCCAGAAATGGCTACAACAGTTTTCCGGCAATATTCCAGCATACATTCCAACAATGGAACAAGAAACGTTTCAGCAATAATTTCAGAACCGACTTCAGCAATTGCTTCATCAACTACTTCAGCGCACGCTCCTTCTACGTCTGCAGAGTCCTAGTGACGTGCCAACAGCTTTCTAGCAAACGTTATGCAGTCTTTCTTTGTCACCGGAGGACCTCGCTGATATTGAGGTTCAGGATGTTGAAGTGGACTATGGGAGTTGCGCCAGGAATTGCGTTTTTTGTAACTGCGTGTTTAAGAAGGCAAAATATTTGCGTAAACATGCCGAAGGGAGTTGTCAAGACTCAAGTGGTGTGGAAATACGTGCAAGGACAGATCGGGAATTAAGAGTGTCTGTATACATGCTAATTTATATCCTGCGCCTACTAATACGTTTTAGAGGACATACATGGTGTCGTCTCTCTGAACGCAAAGAATTGCCGTCATCTACTATCGAACCATCGTTGAATCTGGACAATGGCATAGTTGATAACGTCCCGCCCCCGGTGCAATTGGTCTGGACCCCACTCAACCCTTGCGGTAGCAGAATAGATCGGATGAGGACCTTAGTCGTTCCGTTTCGCTATACGGTAGAGCAGCTCCCGAGCAAACTCCCATGGCTTGACAGCGAAGATTTGGTGAAAATGAAGGAGCTAGGCAATCAGTTGTCAATACCAAGGGTAACGAACAGCCCGATCTACACCAATCAGTTGTTACTATGCAAGTTTTAAAGCATATCAGCAATTGTAAAGTGGATGTTCGCGCCTGGCGCAAGTTTTGGAAGGCAATCGTGGAACAGGACGAGACCAAGGTCATAGACTCCATGTTCCGCGACACGATTGGCTAGGCACTAAATACGATAATCCTGCTACATTGGACTGAGGAAGAATCCTGGGTTGAGGACGAGATGTGCCAGTTCTACACGCGCTTAGAACGCTTGCAAGCGTACCATGGTGCCTCCATACGCTGCATACCAAGCTACTCAGAATCATTGCAAGCCAGAGGGAAGATTCAACACATCCGAGCACTAGACGAGGATGCTATCAAGGGGAAGCAATACCGCCCGAAGACCTACTATCCAGGGGGAGTGTGCTATCTATTAACAGAAGAACAAACTGTGAATAAGAGGCAAGACAGCTGTGGAAGAGCTCACGTACTGGTAAAAAGCAAAGGGCCAGCGTGGTGCTCTGACTTGCTCCGTCAGCCCGACCATGCCAATGAAGTGCATGTCTAATAGGCCCTTGTGGTTTCACCAAGTGTTCGTTGACACCTTCGAATGATTTGGCGAGTTCCGGGCGTTCATTATAACAAAAACTGATCTAAAAAGATTACGGGAGGATTGTATGTATCACACATACCACTTGGCGGACGAAGGATGGAGCGGAAATGCATGTAGAGGACGTTCAAGGACATCGATTGCAAACACCTAACGCGGAAAGGCTTAGAGGATTATTTTCTGAGGCGATTCGAGTATCTTCGTAGCAGGCCTAACTGTAAGGATAGGTGGGCGACGCTTGAAATTGGTGTTCGGCTGGATGCTGCTATTTCTCCACCAGTGGTGCTATCTCTCCAGCTATTGGTGAAGAAGGATTTTGGCTTGTCGAGCCCACACGGATTTATGTTGCCGACTTCTTCTCGGATTTTATCCACGGGGAGCCCAAATATAGGTTATGTGAGGAGATTGCGCACTCGATTGCCAGGTACCTGTCGCTGCAGCACCGGCCTGCTGTATCATACCGACACTGCTGGGCGCCCATTAGAAGGTAGAGATTATCCGTGTAGTGGCTGAGCGTCTGGAAATGTTTGACGCTTATAACGAGATCATCGCATGAGCTGATAGATTAGCCACCAAGGTAGCGACGAAGACAAAGCATGTTAGTAGTCAATGCTACGGCAAGGCAGTTTCGCATGTTTTTGCTCCGGTTTGTCGATATGCAACCTGATAAGTGGCTCGTCGATCTAATCATTCGATTGTGCCTCTTCCAGTTTATAGTCTAGCATGGAGTTCGTAGTCTAATCTTCCAACGACTGTTAGAAGCTTCATCATAACCCGTTCCAGGAGTCTCCTCATCTCTGTCGTAAAAAGATCTATTCTCTGATACCTGAACTGACAAAAGACTTTCATCTGAAACTTTGGCGAGATATTCTGCCCAGGATTCCGATTCGGTTGAGGTGGATTTACAATATTCTATGAAAAGGTTGCTTTCTGCTTCTGTAAAATAGTACACAGATAATGAGTTCCCTTTTGGTGCCATAAACCTGTATTGGGAGTTGTCATCTAAAAGTAAGAAACCTGTGTCGTTTGTTTGGGTATCAAAGTTGTCGAAGTTGTTAATGGAGTCGAAACCCACATCGGACAGCACGTTACAGTCGACAATGTGATAAGACTTTCGTACATCCAAGAGAACTGATATATCGGTTAGGTTGAGTAAAGACATTTCGAGGACAAATGCCAATAGTAATGTATTAACAATGCTAGAAGGGGTATATAGAAGTAACGCTAAGAACCTGGAATCGATGGAGATGCTCAGCTGGGAGGACGGTCAATTTATGATAATCGGACATGTTCTGGGCCCTTGTATCCAACCTTATGTATGAATTGCATTCCTAATCCATTATGATCCTGTGTATTCCTTACCAGCGCCACCTACTTAGACTAGAAGAAGTGTTCGGTCCGAGAGGCAAAGGCCCCCTCTACATGAAAGCCACGGAATTTTGAGTCTTTCGAGGATTAGATCCATGATCAATCTTACCTCTCCCGTTGATCTCAAACGTGGCTTTGCTCTCGGTCATATGCGCAAGGCATACTTCTATGTGAGTTATAACAAATTATAGGGACAGGTACAGCAGTCTGCCTTGAACAGGAGAGGCAGTGATAATTTGGACAGTGACAGACCCTATGGAATTTGGGTCTTGTATTGCTAAATCATGGTAGGGATCGTCGCAACTTGAACCTATAGCAAAGCATTTTATACAACGAAACTATATGACAGACTAGAATTTCGTCCGGAACAAGATATAACCTTAGTTAAAGCATATCCGTTACTTATCTGAGCCTCGCTCTACTCCATGCACACCATTCTGAATCACTAAGGCTAAGTCCGTGCCAGTCTCTCCTCGTCTCGGAACTCTCTAATAGCTAATAGAATGTAAGTTTTTTTTAGAATGGCTGACATCTAGCCATCAGGAAACTATCGGTAAGATCTACTCAAGCAACTGTGATGCTGCAGGTTTCAAGCTCCAAATGTCAAATAAACTAGTAGAAACTTAGAATAGCGTATAGCGAATCCAGACTTTACTATAGTACGCAACGGAGAAGTGAGAACAATGTGTAGTTGAAATTTATACATTAACTCATTCCACAAAACACATTTAGTCCTATCTGTTTTGTTCGATATCTAGTACAGCGCTTCGCTCAGCAGATATTGAACAGAATAGAAGTTATAATAGGAGGCACTCGAAAAGGTAGTGAGAAACGAATGAGCAAGGGGACTATAAGATAAGTGGTACAGTAATACTTGACTAGAATAGAGGCTTATGACAAGTAGCCGTGCCAGATATCAAAGAAAGCTGGAACCCCGGTCAAGTGAACCGCAGTGTATTAAATGAGTTGAGTTGAGCAGTTTGAGTTTTTGTGAATACACTGATGAACCGTATCAGCTGCGTGTTCTATAGGTAGGTGGAGGAGAAGGTGCTGCGCAGCATTGAATTGAGGTATGTCTTTTTCTATGCTTCTAAAATAAGCTAACGGTTACTAGTCTCAGTGGCGATGTAATTAAATATCCAACATATATTAAAATTGACGATTCAGATAGCAATGATGCCACTCCGGAGGATGATTTAATAGCCGAGGAAAACTTGCCGAATTATCGCGCCACAGTTCCGAAGCGCAGGAACAGGAACACATGCGAAAATGGACCGATTACAGACCTTAGAACGATCAGTGGCGACGTTCATTTTAATAAGCGGAATACTAGTCGACCGGAATCCGCGGCGGAAGACATGCCTTCTCGCAAACGGTCAATATCCATCCAGTCAGACGATGAATTTATACCTCAAACTAAAAGGAGCCGTCTCCGAAGGCGACAACAGAAACTTTAATCAACACCACCTGTCAGTGGTCCTAAACGCATTCATTCCTTTGTTACTGTTCCTTAACATCATATTTCACAGCGTCATGACTGCGAAGTATAGCAGACTTAACATCGTCCTATAACCGGAAACTCGAAATACGCCGCGGTTGCTTAAATCGAGGATGTATTGTATACAAAACTGGATATCTTCTACCCTATAAGCCAATAGTCCTGTCTATCCGTTATCCGATTTGAAATGACATATTTCCAAGGTACATCATTTCTACGTTAGCTATATTAATTCTGTGGTAGTAGACACTCAAGTACGATATATTGCTTGCGAAACGTGCGATTGAAATGACACAACCCAATTTTCAACCATGCACACAAGCAATAGTCGCATATTAGAATAACTTGTGCCGACTTCGACTCCTCTTCGGCACGTGTAGTAGCAGATCAGGATGTTGAATATCTCAAAATCATTGATTCGACAACGAAGAAGTGCCTGGGCTGTGACCTCCGCCTACAAAAGAACAATGGATGCGACCATATGCTATGTATGGCCCCTCAAACTCTGATTGAGGTGTCGACTAATACCAATGAATAGGCTCACGCTGTGGTCACGAAAACTGTCGGCAGTGCTCTGCCAATTACCAGATGATCTAATAGCAACTGAATTCAGCACATACTTCTAAGTGCTCATAGCATAGCTTGCGTCTTCCAAGTATTGCTCAACTCTATCCCAATGGCCATTTGCCTCACGAAGCTCTTTATTATACACGTTGATTGAAAGGAACAACGGAATTGCCGTAACGTGGCACCTAACTTTCAAAATCACAATGCTCACTTCAATTCGGCTCGCTCGTCGAGGGTCAGGATACCATCCGGGTTCTCTCTACATCCCCTTCCCGCAATTTGTATTCAGTACCTGCTCATATTCCATGAGAGCGGCAGCTTCACCGGGCATCATGCCTCTCCGGTGGCTGTGTAAAGGTCATCAAGGGGGTGAGAGACTCTTCAGCGCCCAGTTTCATCCCGGTATCGAACTAAAGATCGTGTGAGTATAGTAAACTCGAACTACGAGCGGTTGGATCGAGCCGGTTTCCGCCGTGAGATATATTTCCACCACAATAGCGGGCGGGGTTCAAGTGCTGACACGAGCCACTTAGTTCTCTGTATGCTGACCGATGACCTCCAGACATATTGACCAAACAGATTAAAGTCTGGTAAACCGGGTTTAATGTTCTTGATGGCAGTAATTATCGCTCCAGCAGAGCTTTTAAGATCGAGCCAAGCATTGGAATCGCACCTATGGTTTGCGAAACGTGAAGGTGCTAGCATAAGCAAAACCGTCTGTTTCCTGCTCGATTCCACGATACTAAAATCCCTCTCGTTCTTACGCAGCAGAGCCAGTTCTTCTTCGTGTAAAGGCACTGACATCCTACAGAGATACTTGATCTCTGCACTACACTTGATGTGCTTCCGTGCTAAAATTGAGATTTCTGGGTTCGATGTGGAGTATCTGCAAGTACTAGATATCTCAAAGGGACAGTGAGGGAGATAGATGTTGAGATACTTCTTCATATAATGCTTGAAGCCCTTCACCTCGTTAAGGAATCGAAGACTCTCGGAGTATTCTTTTAAACCAGGAAGCACAAGAATCCGCGAAATTGCTCATGGAATATCCCTCTGTATTGTTATGTTTTTCCTCAAGATGGAGAACACTTCGTTGTTGGCAAGATCGAGGGGGTGATACAGCTTGCAAGCTTTACGAACTGTGATTAACGGGCCTGGCCTTCCGAAATCGAATTACAGTCGTTTCGTTCGCTTCAGGAGGCTTGTACCAAACCCACCTACTTAGTACACGTAGAGGCATCGAGACCTATGTTTATCGATGTAGATACGTCTGAGGACTAGGGAGTCGGTGCTGTCGTCTATCACGTTAAGTAGACGGGGATACTTGAAAGTCCTGCTAAAGATTAGTATCCTAATCGCGACGATATTAAACCGATTATGTTTCTCAGCCACCTGTTAATACCTGTAGAGACTCGTTACTGGCCGACTAAGTTAGAGGTAGTCGGAATAGTCTGGGTTCTACGTAAGACGAGACACATAATTAAGTGTAGCTAACACGTTACGCGCGTGTACACCGATTATAGGGCCGCTTTACCTATCGCGAAATGGATAAATATTACGACTACCACGGGTACCGATAGGTCTAACTTGCGCCTTATCCGGGCTAACAAATATATATAGAGGTTTCGTCTCGAATTCCGTCATCGGGCGGGCAAAGCACATACCGTTCCTGACGTTTTATCGCGCCTGAAGAGTGAGGACACCACAGGAAGCGATAGACTTGATCAGTTTAACGCTATAGCATATAATGTTACTACAACCCTGATAGAGCTATCAGAAGATTTCAAAAGCCGTATTATCGCCGCGTACGATACCGACGCCGCCTGCGCAAAGATTATCCTCATAGCAAATTAGTCGTTAATGATATGTGAATAGCGTCAGAATTTCGCATGATCCACGATTACATTGGTAAGTATGTGATCCTTTTTACATAGCCGATCACATGTGATGCGATGAGGACCTGGTTTCATGTTGTAAAGCTGAGTAATTGCATCACAATTGCCTTGGTAGACATTGTCGAACAGTGATTTGAGCTTAGACGACGGCTCCTCCTTGCTAACCCAGTACATCTTAGCACCTCGATTCCGAGCGCCTTGAACTAAACCCAGAATGTTTTCGGATGCGGTGTTCATCCTAGCCACTAGGACGAGATCTGGGTATTCCTCTATATCATGTGACAACAAATCTCGGACAATGTTTTCGTACGGATCCGGCTCATTATACAGGAGAATATTAGGCCTCAGCAATCTAATAATACGCTTGCGTTGACCTTTCGAGATATATTTGATATTTGTCTTGTAATTCGGACTGGAGGGTAGTCCGGTACCGAAGGCCGACAGAGGCTCAAATTGGGACGTATAATAACACTTTGTATATCTTATCTGGTCAATTCGACCCTAGAGGTGCATAGTACTAGCCTGAAGCCTTGGAAAGGACTGCTCGAGGCAGTCGGTATTATCTATGTAGTGGTGCAGGAGCCGATAGTCATTCGCGAGATATTCCATGACTCTATGGAATGGCGTTGGTTGGGTCTTTAGGTGATTGACAAGACTTTCTATCTCAGAGTAGAACCGCACTCTGCTCTTGCGCGATGGAGGGAGTGCAAAGTGGATATTGGTCTGCTCGTGTAAATATCGGACATTGGAAACTAGATGTGATCACGATTTGACAGGAACAGGATTCCGACACGATTTTACATCCTATATTCACAGAAATTCCTAATCCGCTTATAACAACGATTTCCTGACTCGATTTCAAGAGCTCCACTAATTGCAGTAAGTTTGCTGAGGGGGCAGCATCCTCAACAACTGTCGGAACGTCTGTCTTTCCGTCAGTACGGTCGGAATGAGGGCTAAAAATGGACTTACTATGGGTTACTTTCTGACGCAACAACTCTGAATTACAGAAGAGGTCAATGGGGTTCCCTATCGTCGCGCCAGGTTAAGTCTTAGCTATTAAAGATGCTGCTCGGTTTGACGGTATTATCGGAGCGGTTCGATTAATTATTTTCAGAAGCAGGAAAGTTTGGGGGGAAAGGGTTCTCTTATAGTCAAAGAGCACAGCCTTGATGTCGGCCCTCAGCTGCAGCATAGTGTTCGATGGCTAGAATGGCAACTCCCTTCGGCCATACCGATCCTCCAGGGGTGATACTTTATGTAGAGAGTGTATAGAGTTACCACTACCCGATCTATACGTTTGACTTTGCAGCACTAGATTGGAGGGAGATGTGGATACCCAGCCCTCAACGGGTTTAAGTGACTTTATACATGAGTCAATCGTCAGATGTACCTGGTTTTAGTCTATAGTAAACTCACAGAAAAGAGGATGGGTCAATTACACAGCTTAATTACATGTCAACTGCTACAAGCTTTTCTGTTTAGTCATCTATCTCTTACAACTTATAAACATTGTGATTTGTTTCTAAAAATGATAGACAAGCCTTTCAGATCGAAGAGGCCAGGAGAGACCTTCCGCAGTTTCCGGAGTCATTAGCGATCAGAAATGACTATCTGCCTTGCCGTCAAATTAAAAGGTACCAGATTTGGAAGTTTCGTTTTAACTCCCTATCAGCTCATTATCCTGAGACAATTGCCTCCTGTCCAAGCATCAGCCGCCATGCAGGTTCCGAGCCATGATAAGACATACATATGCTTGATTTCGGTCATGAGAAAGGGTTTCTGTATTGACAATAACGAGGCTTAGATCGGAGGCTGATTTGCTTTCGACCAGATCTGGCAGTTGCTCCATTTCACTCTCCGCTTAGAAGTCTTTTCTTTCCGGTTTCCATTGCCAAGGGCGTTTAAGAGGAACGGAAAAGTCACCGGATCTGTGGCTGCTTTTGGTATTCTGAGGTATTCCCTTCTTGAATACAGCCCGTTGCTTAGATACCTAGAATACCACACCGTGGGTAAGGCTGCTGAAATTGTCGCATTGGGAACGTTACGAATGGAATCTCAAGTTATTAGATTTGGAAACCACACCTCCGGTTGCTCAACTTGTTCCTCTTCACATAGTAGGCTCTCGGGTAACAGCTAATTATGACACCGGAAAGTCTTTAGCAGCTCGCTATGTGTGTGACACTATTCTCTGGTTGCATCCGCAGAGGCTATATAGGCGTAGCACTAGATGGGTATGCTAGAAAAGAAGGGGTAAAGTTGGAAGGCGAGGAGTGATGGCAAGGCTGTTTTAGTATGTCCTGTATGTAACTAAATAATATTCTCCGAGATGAACAGTGAGAGTAATAATGCTCACAAAGCGAGTCCAAGCGTAACGACCTGGCTAAGCCACCAAGGTCGCTGTTCCTTTCAATATAGAAAAGCTCTGTATCAATCGAGGAAGCGAAGGGTAGCTTTGAAGTAAAAGTTCTACAGTATTCCTAGGTGGAAATCATCGTACCCTGAAAAAAAGAACAAACTCACTATACAACTCTGCCCCTCGCATCTCGAATCCTATCTTCTATTTCCTTGCGTGTGGCCCTTGAAGATTGAATTGAGAGATGATTTCCTCATGACTTTTATCCTCGTCTTCTGCTCCATTAACCCTATCACCAGCGGTATTCTCATCTCCTGCTTGCATCATCGACCACAACTCGTCATCTAACAAGCGCTCAATACTATGATCACTACTAATAGTATTTGTATTAGGGGATGTAGCCGCAAATTCAATTGCTGTAATTGTGCCAGTGCAGGAAAAGAGACGGAGATCTTAGTTCTCTTGTTTCTATTGGCGTTGTTGACGTTCGTAGTGCTCGAAATATGGAATCGGACAATTATGTAGTTGAATCCGGAACCGGACTTTCGGTTGTGATAGCTTGGGTTAGTGTTGAGTATCTCCCTCCCCTAATTCTATCGTCTGTAGTTTTGATCACCGCTGATTTCGTGGCTAGATCTTTCTCAACTTTTATTCTTCCCTCCTACAACTCATCCTCTATCAACCGTCTCTACTGTTTCAACAACTTCTTCGGTGTCTCATGAGCTTTTTTCCCTAACCAAATCATCTAAATAAACGTACCTCCACAACCATAGACTTATACGGTGTCCACCAAGGGAGGGCAGACACCAAATAATAAGTATAGAAATGGCATTGAGCAGTTTAGGGCGGCAACTGAGAGCGTAGAGGGGTAGGAGGGAAGTGGTAAGGAGGATATACACGTAAAGCGGGGGTGGAGGTGAGGAGAGCTGGGGGAATGATTAGCGAGATGGTGGAAGAGGCGATGAGTAGGCTGGTTGTTCAAGTTGTAGTGTCGTTATTACGAGATTCTTATCTATCTGAGAGGTCCCGTCGTTGAAGTTCGTGCTTCATAGGATAGTCGAAGGTATATTCTCTGTCTTAGAGTTGGTAGTTGGGCGCGTTGAAGTGGGTATCTCGGAGGTAGAGTATAAACGTAACAGGCGTACTAGTAATACTACGGTCAAGTATAGTGCTAATACTATTGGTATCAAGTGTAGTATTGTCATATCTGAAGTCACTGACGTTGGTCGTGAGGTCATTAGCGCGCTTGACATCGTGTGTGATAACATCAACGTCATTTTCGTTAACGCCGGCGCCATTAATAACAATGTCATAAATGGCAGTGCCATGATCAGTAATATGAAGGCCAGCACTACTAACGGCAGCGCTCATCTCAAACACATTCACGAAACTAATCGATAGAAATGCAGTTGAGATAGGATTTGCATGCGTTATAACATCTAGGACAAAGCCTCTACAAGAGGTCTTAGTCGACGCAAGCGGCGCATCTTCATCGGTCACCGCGTATACTTTGGCGTTAGTAGTCGAGAAATGGTTGTGCCTCGTTTCGTGGCGTAAACTTCTCGAGTTTTACGCCATATGCCGCTTTCGTGACGGCTCGAATGTGCCGCTTTTCGATGTCCGGCCGTTAAAGAGCTATTGCTAGAAGGATACGAGAGGGTTAGAATTCTAAGGGCGATAGCGAAGGCGAATGCGCTGCTCGTGTTTTTGGATGTCTTGATGGTGGTGGCAGAGGTACGAGTCTTAGACAACTTTGGAGGCTTTCAGGCAAGAATAATCTCGAGCCTTATCGAATACTACTACATCTCATGTTATTAAGAAGTACAACGGTATGCAGGGCAAAGGCGTGTAGGGCTGGTTGACGCAATATGTGATATATGCTAGATGAGGTGTTGTAGCTATCTTGAGGTGAGTTTACGGTATTTAGTACCGACACGATCCCGGAAACGGACTAGTTCCTTAAAGGTACGACTGTGTCTGTTGATATTATATGATTAATAGGTACGATATAGTATGCGATAGAATTACGTTTTACCTTTAACCGTGCCCTATTGTCGTGCTTGCTCGCCCGTTTTCAGCGTTTCCGCTTCTTTCACTGATCTAATGATCTTGGGGCGACTATGGCGGGCACCTTCTGCTGATGTTTTGAGCGTCCGGTAGATTTAATTTAAACAGGTCACAGTTTGAGGGTATGTTCCACAGCAAAATGCGCGGTTTTTCTCGTCCCCGCAGAGTCTGGGTAACCTTGGAACTCAGTCTACACCTTATGCTTGCGTGACGATGAGCCAAAATATTGGCCTACCGTCGGCGAAATTGATGCCGACGAGAGGCTAAATCGGGGGCTGTATAATCAGTTTGCGACCAAGATGTCATCACGTAAAAGCGACAATTTTACTGTTAATGTTATCACTTGCCTAGTATATACCATCTTGAGTATTACTCGAAAGAACGATTAGAATCGATTTTCGGTAAGTGTTTTCATTGTTATTTGTTTGAAAGGGATCTGGCACAGTCTAAGGTCAAGTGCTCTGGCTTAGCTAATAGCATAGTTAGCCGAGGAACGACCTTCCATAACACTACCTCTTTAACTACATCACATATTACGTCAACATTCGCCCTGTGAACCTCGATACAATATACCGTAGCATTCTTCGGTCAAAGAGGCATCAAAATAACCTCCCATACCCGATTCTCCCACCGAACAAACATAGATCTAACCTTTCATACCGTAGCATGTTCTAGTCAATGAATCACAGATATACCCTTCTATATCGCGTTCTCTAGCCAATCCTCCTTACTAACGACTTAGTATCAATCGCCAAATGCGTATCGTCACACTCAGGAACCACCCCTCTCGACCCCCTGGGCACCAGAACCCGTCCTTCCCCCGTCCTTGATATCTGCGCGGTAGTCCGTATTCCCTTTTCCCGCTCTATTCCGCATCCCCTCGGTATTTCGCAGTACACTTTGATTTAATATCTCCACCGCCTCACAAAACTTCGTATGCGCCGCACCGTCCTCGCCGCCGCCTCGAACTACTAGAGGGTGTTCCTGACCAGCGAAAAACGTCCTGGCGCACGCTCCATGTCCGGCCACAATACGGCAGATGTTATAAGCGTTCTGCTCTCTGGCGAGCTCTCTGTAGAGCATCAGAGACGTGGAATTCAGGAATGAGTTGAGTGCGATGTTGTGCGCGATCGGCTTGTTGAGGGTCCCTGTTATAACGTGGGTATGGGCTTGAAGAGAGGCGCAGATCATGCTGGACAGAGCTGGAGAGAGGGCGTAGGGGTGGCTAGGGCGCGATCGGACGTCGGAATTGTCGAGGAGAGGGCGTTCGTTAGTAAAGATGCTGTCGAAATGGCAGATCGGGTTGGTGATTGTGCTCTCGCGGTCGAGATCGGAGTGCGTTTGCGCGGGGGGGCCGGCAAGACTAAAGATCCCGAGTATGACAAGTAGGATTAGCGACAGGACGTAGAATGGAATTAATGTAGATGTCCGCGTATAGAAAACTCGGATATCTACAAGAATCGTTCTCGATGCGAATCTCTTCGCTGCCTCTGCAGCGTAGGGGGAAGGAGGATCATCATCGAAGTCCACGTTTCCGAACGCCATCTTGGGTTCTGCCATTGAAATCGGCGATGTGAGTGCACCGGTTTTAGATTTGATTGTCACTCTACCTGTGTTGCTTTAGCGTGTGTGTGGTTGTAGATGTGTTAGAATTGTTTTAGGGATGCTTAGAGACGTGGATGGAGACGTAAATATAGGAACTTGGAAGCTTGTTTTGAGCACAAACTCGCCGGCGCATGGATGTAATGGTCAAACTACGAGTGAAAGAGTGTAGTGTTAGTAGGCACATGGAATTTCATGGAATTCCACCGACCCTTGTTTGGAGTTGTTCAAAAGGGCCACATCAGGTCAATGGCTACTAACTAAGAACGCACTTCTCTTTGAAGATAGAATATAGACTTACAATCTTTGATCGTCCCAGTATAGTAGTCACAAACCCAGGTTTAATCCTTTGGTACTCTTTTTCGCACACATAGAACACCTCACAGGCATCGAAAACACAAGGTACTTGAACTCAGGTTACTAACTAGTCTTGTATTGCTGCGCATGGCACTGGTTCTGCTTCTGGTTTAATGTCGTCGGCCGCATGTATAGCACTCCTACGCTTCCCGTTGCGTTTCCTCTTTGCCCGAAATTCGTTCGCACTGAACTACATGGATTCCCATATAATCTCGGATTATCGCCATATCGAGTTTCATCACCTAGACAAACGCTCCTGAGAGAACTAGATGTACGCGACGCTATCAACACCGCTCAAGGAAATATTGTGGAGGTTGCAAGTAGAGCTCTCCCGCTCTTCTTCTTTTTTTTGTTCTCCCACGGCGCATCACCACTAACACCAGCATCAGTGACTACCATTTCCACTAATTCCATCATCTGTATCGTGTCCGTTTCCCGTCGTTGCCACCACATCCCCAAACTTCTCAACTCTCGATCTCGAAATGATCGTGGCAGTCGTATCTTCTAGAGTCCGAGTTATGAAATACTCCGCTCCCCGATGTGTAGTTATGGATAAACATTTGTCGACCTCTCCCGAACGATCCATCTTTTGCTGGGTCTTCAGGCTGATCACCCGTTGTTCCCCAGAGGCTGTTGCTATAGCCTCAAACTACTCCCTGATCCATGTCATCCTCGTCATAGTCGTGCGGTTTCGGCGTCATGTGGTTTCGACATCGTGTGGCTTTGGCGTAGGGCATATCGGAAGATCGACATCAGCAATCGGGAGGTAGGCTCTATTAGACATGTTTGTGCGAATCAGAAGTCGATTAGTGGTAGAACTGAACTCTTTCCTGTAGGTCTGGCGTATTGTCAGGGAGATTGTAGTAGATCGTAGAGCAATGGCGACTTACTCTTGCACATCTCTTTTGGCTGAAGAGCGGTGTCATTGGCGACGCAACGCTCCTTACTCACGTGCGCAGGTACAGCCTTCGAGTTTGGTGAGCACTTGAGGAGTATCCCTGACAGCAGCGGCTCAGGCAGGAGGACAGAGGCATAACGACCGGTCATATTCTCGACAGTCGAGAGACGACCTTGCCAGGAAGCAAGAGCTGCTCTCTTTCGCCTGGAACTGCGCTTCTGCTGGATCCTGATTGCCGCTCACCACAATTGGAAGCAGCCGGTCGGAGAGTACTTCAGTCATTTAAGAATCCTCATCTTCGTCTAGTGGCCGGATCGAAGGTCAGGAGCTCTGCAGCCCTTTGCATAAATTGGTGACATGTAACTTGATGCAATGATACAGTATTGAGACAGGCTGGACGTGATGCTTGGTTGAGAACGGAGGTGCGGCTCTGCGGCTACCAGGGGTTAATGCACGGGCCTAACCTTAAATTTGAGCCTCAACTTATAATACGTCCTTCGCCAGGCACGGCACGTCGATTTCGCGAAGCCGTGGGGTCGGCATCGCGGGCATTACCTTCTGCGCGCACGGGTATGCTGGCGCGCAGTGCGAGGGGTTTTTTTCACAAAACCCATCAGCTGACTCGAAGCATCCACACCGAGCTTATGTGCCTGAATCCTTGATTACCTCAACCTCAACTGACCGACAATTTCCCAATCAAATTCACGATCACGATTTTCGGTGCCGCTGTAACCCTGTACTTGCATCCTACTTCGACGAGTTGCGCCGCCGTCGCTGGTTAGGCTCAGGTACATAAGGGAGGTGCGGATGCTTAGAGTCAGCTGACAGGTTTTGTGACAAAACCCCTCGCACTGCGCGCCAGAATACCCGTGCGCGAATGCTTTCTACTACCGTTCTATCGCAATCTTGCTTTCCACCACCGTACTTGCAACTTTGTGTGTGTTCTTCGAGAACTACATCCTTTCCTGCATCTACTTCCAGGTTCACTTATTTTCCCTGAGACACCCATTAAGCCTGTCATGTGACTTGACGACTACGTTCCCGAGGTCCTTGAGGCAAAAGGTCGGGTCCGCATCAACCATCACCGAATCTCCACAGACCTTGCTAGCCTTCCACTCCCGTTCTGTCGCAATCTCGATTTCCACCTTCCTACGTACTCGCAAGTTTGTCTTCTTGAGAACCACCACCCTTGACGCACGTCTGCTCCAATTCAAACCCAGATGGCTGAGCCGATCATTATTTGACGATTACGCAGGTGCTAGCAGGCAACCTCCTTTAGGCAAAGCTAGGCCCGCATCAACCACCAGCGATCCTCCACCCACTTGTTAACGATTCCCATCGCACGCCTTACCAAGCCTATCTGAAATTCAACTTCGTGCTACGATACAGTCTGCACTCTTGGCAATCTTCGGGAGTTCTCCCACGATTTGGATATATCATTTGCGCTTTTGCACTTAATCTAGGTCAGTGGGTTGCACGGTATTAGACGGTCTCGAAGCAGAATTCTGCTAATAAGTGATTCTCGAGACTCTCTGCTACAGATAAAGACACCGATGGGTAGACTCCATAGAACCTGAACAGCCTTGCGAAAGTCATCCCTAATGCCACGATACGATAGCGTGAATTTCGATACGTCGGGTAAAGATATAGGAAGTTGAGTTGGGTGGCAGATGATCGTACTATATGGGAGACGATAACCTTTGCTCACAGTCTGCAAGCCCACCCACTCTGTGCCCCACATCCGAATCTCAATTATAGCACATCCGATCGAAAAACCTGGTCGTCTTAGATTCTTGAGCAAACCACAAGCGGGGGAAGATCCTGCGCTTCAACAAAATCGGGACGAATTTTCGCGCAGAGCCACTGCCCGACGAAGGAGAACTTGTATACGTTCCTGAGGGTGAGATCGACGTTGTTCAAGAGACCGAGCTTTAGCGTGTGCAGGTTTTGGGAATGATGCTGGACGACTGCGTGTGGGTATTAGGCGGAGGGTTTTGGGCAATATTATTGGCTCTGTTCTTGATATTGGGACTGGAATGGTTGCATTTGTCTCAGTATTACTGGAAAACACAGAAGGCCATCCCCGCCCTGTTCATCTACAACTATGAGATATTCCTCTTTCCTCATCGAGCATGTTGCTTCCAGAAAGCCTCCTGATAGATCTATTGCTACAAGTATTGCGCTGATCATCGTACAGAGCCACGCAATACCTTCTATCTAGTCCCGCTGCTTTGCTATTTCGAGTGTTTATAAGTGCACGATCGCCATCATTGTCTGTATTAGCCACGTACTTCTTGATTTCTAGAGGGTAATCGACTTTACTTTTGTTTCCAAAGTAGTAGTATTATCTCTTACTGTGCGGAGTCACCATTTTTTTCAAGCGCACACTACGCTTTGACAATTTAACGTTTATACACGGTGGTATGGGTGTAAATACATGCTATAGTTGGCTATATACCCATGATAGTACCGATATATATCTCCACACACACTGTTTCAAGAGCGTCAAAGCTCTGAGTGGTGACTCCGCACAGTAAGAGATACCTGATTTGATATCGAGATATGTCTTGTCCGACATCCTCAAGAATTCAAGTTCACTCCTAATAGCTAACAAAAACATATTTACAAACAATTTTATCTTCGCTTACCTCACAAACCGTTCACACCTTTTCAATAGCACCACTACTCCGAATGTTCTGGCATTGTATTAAAACCAAACACTCATTAGTATTCTCTTCTCGCCTATATACCTACGACGAATTATTCGATAGAGGGAAGGAGGGTATGGTGGGGTATTCTTCGAGAGGAACGAGTAGAATGACAGGGTGTGAGAAAGGAAGACGAGGATGAGAGAGCTATATACATAGGCTGCATTATTTCCACCCTAATACACGCGATCAACTTGATCAAGAAATAACACAACACTCATATCTCAAACGCTCCCTAACATAAACTATTCTGTTGGCGAATTCTCGAGATACTAATGAGTTTTGTCACATTTTCGATAGACAATACCCCACTAAAACACGTCTGATCATAATGTCTATTTGTCTCCTATGCTTTACCCCAGATTGAAACTGATTTGCAGGTATCTGCCGACGTACTCTATATACAGTAGCATGTTTCTCGAAGTATAGAGCGCTCTCTCGCAACCTTCCACATGATGAAAGTTATCCTCGCGACGATATAGTAGTATAGACAGGCGTAAGGCGTGCCGCTTGGAATGCATAATTCATACCGATTCTTGTAAATGGCAATGGCAATGTAACGCACTCCGTGTTCTGTCATCGTCCTAGCGAACGACACTCGAGGGATAATGTGGCTTAAAACTAACATTATTACATCTGCTTAGCTAGTCTGACGCTGACTAAGAGTCTACGTTCGCGTCTTCGGTTGTTGCGTCAGCCTTATAGTGCTCATCTGGCCAACTCTAATTCTATTGTCTGTCGAGTAGACGTCGGGGCTGAGACCTCGGAGAAAAAAGGATTACAGAAGCGGCTTCGGTAGGTAACAATGTACTGCCTTTAGCTAAAGGCAGACGTGTACTTCGCGAACGTGTAAGACTACTACAAAGCTGATTCTTACGAAACAATCTCGGTAAAGATCATGTCTATTCAATGTGCTATACTGACTACTAGTAAGCCTATAGAGAATCATATTCTCATTGTCCGGCAGCACCGGACGAGTTTTAGGGGCGAACCTTTTGAAGGAGACGAATCGAAAATAAACTGACCTGTATAATAACTTCTACTAACGCGTGATCATTGAGATACTCTCTGGGCTGCTGGAAAACTGCGTCGGAAACCTTTGGTTCTGAGATAACAGTAGTAAGGAAAGTATATTAAGATTATGTTCGACGGTAAGACCGCTATTATTAATGTCTCGCGCCTTATACTATTTTCAATACAGCACGAGCTCACGGCAGACCCCAAAATACCCGAAGATCAGGACAGCTGTTTATAGCTGGTCATGACGACGCCAGGTCGCTTGATAATACTGAGGTTGCTGCCTTCCTTGCGAACCGAAGATAATTAGCAATAACGAAGTAGAAGTTAAGGTCCATGTAGCCGGGCTAAACCTTCGGGTAAGCAGTTATCTGAAAGTCTACAGATGAACATTCTGCCCACCAAACAATTTTCCCCTCGGCGACTTTCTTAACGGGTCTATTTGTCCTTTAATCCTCTAGATAGTAATCTCAAAGGAAGATTCTCGAATCTTTATAAAAACACGGATTTGGCCGTTCTATTGCTATTCGCATCTCCTGTGATGCTATCTTGATATGTTGAAGAAGTGTTGACGATAGTGAATAGAAAGGCAGCCTAGTAGGAAGGGAAGGTCTTCTCATGTCATGGTATAAAACGTGGTGTTATATTAGTCTAGCTGTCCGTAGGTGCAATCCTACTCGGTGACACGTCCACTTTGCAGAGTGACCTACGAAATGACAATTTTCCGACTCACAGTTCAGCTAAACAGCATATCGAGAGACGGTTGCAAAGAAATGTTCTCGCTGATAGATAATAGTAGGATGACTTTCGCGTTTCTGGATCAAATATCTCTTATGTTGACAAGTTTTCCTCATTACTGGAGACAAGACAAACTAAGATAACGACAATCATTTGACGGTCTAAACTCAGCTCAAAATAGAAACACACCCTAAATACCGCTTAATACGCATCTCATCCCGACACAAGAATGTTGAATCAAGCATCTAATCCCTTCCTCTAAGAAAAATCTCACGCTATGCCATACTATCTGAGCAGAAAAGCAAGAAAAGAGCCCTCTAAACATCCCTCGATCTCAGCAACGAGGTGCCCCTAGCGAGATGGATCAACTGGCAGATTTGCACATACTGCTCTCCCAACTCTTGTTGCTGCTCGTAGATCTTAATAGCGAGTTTGCGAAGTTCGCTTACGAGGTCGGAATCGCGGGTTGGCAGAGGGAGGATGTCGTCGCTAGGGAATTCGGAGTCGTCGTGGTCGGAGTCGGACCCGTAGTCTAGGGCAGATGCGAGGCCAGATGAAGGAGAGCGCTTGCGGGTTGGAGGCGCTGAGGTAGAGCGTGATGGCCTGGCTGGCTTGGTGGGTTGTGATGGAGTGTTGTCTTCGAATCTTAGGTGTTGCTTGCGAGGATGTACGGGAGTTGGAGGGGCCGGTTCGATGGAGTGTAGTACTTGCTTACGAGGATGTACGGGACTTGTAGGGGCCTGTTCGATAGAATGTGGTACTTGGTGTGCGGCAATTGTAGGAGGGGTTACCAGAACTCGCGGTGGCTGATGAGTTGGCGGGGTGCTTCGTCGTGGTGTAATTAGGTTGACTGGAGCTTTTCTGGGAACGGATACTGCAATAGGTGTTTGACGAGCTTCGAGAGTTGCGGGATTTGCTGTGGACGCCGTGTTATGGGACTTCTTTGCTTCGAAGGTCGTGTTAGTCTGTTCTTCAGCTGACACTCCTTTGAGGAAGAGGTATTAGCTATGTGTAACGGCGGAAATAACATAGAGTAGTTCACTTACCATCTATCAAGTCATAATTGTTTAAGATGTGTTCTGTCAATCTTTTCTTCAACTCTCGAACAAGGCCAGAGTCAGGAATGCCGTAAGTACGGCATTGGTCCTGTAAAGGGACTTTGGTCATAGCAAAGATACGGTTGACCTCTTTCTCTAGGGCTTCATCGAACTGTACGGCCCTGGCGCAAAGAGCAAGTTGAAGTCGAGATTTTAGTTGAACAACTGTGCCTTCTTGACTAAGGCCTGCCAATTCTAGTTCTTTCCGAAGTTCGGCTTGAGGGACGGTATCGGGGATAAGACCACTAGCGAAAGTTGCAGACGGCAAGTATCCGCTGTCGATGTATTCGCCATCAAGGCTGGGATCGTCGTCGATAGACATTTTAGCTATGGCTCAGCAAATGATGTGAGAGGAAGTGGGCTTGAAAGAGTTTCGGGACTGCGATTTGGAGGAATCCACGTCGTTGTCGAGGGGCGAAAACACATGGCGTAATCTGCTCTTTTATATACGGACGATGGCTTGAACTTGGGTTGTTTGAGCAGGGGCAGTTTAATCATGGGTGTATAGACTTTCCTCTCTCGTGCGAAATGAAAGTCAAGCTGGTAGTATATTTGTTACAAGGGCGTGAGAAACGTCAAGACTTAAACATGGGCGTGACATCTGCAGATAGAATATGAGTACGTCGAAGTGTACCAGAGAGCCAAAGATCAAATGTAGTCTCTTACATAAAGCTCAAGGACGTAAACGCGAAAGTGCGAATGGGTGTGTAAGATTCGTACAAGGGCGTGTGTAAACGACGGTATATGTTTGACTTTTACGTGCAAACGGGGAATGCCAGGGGGGGCGGTAACGAGGTTCTGCCATGGAAGCGGTGTGAGGGGAGCTTCCTCAACCCCCTTGTGCCCCCGTAGGCAAAGCCTTTTCGAGAATGTACTCTGGTTTTATTCGCGCGAGTGACGTTTCCTTGTATAGTCTGTGTACTTGCTGTAATATGCCTGTCAAAACAGCTCCCCTTTACACTACGATTATAGAGGAACCTGTGAAGCGTTTGGGCTAAAGAGTTTAGAGATTATACTTAGGATACCTTGAATGATATTGTATTCTTAGGTCTGTTGAGGAAAATTCGTTTTGCGCGGTAATCTTGAAGTGTTGTGGGAATGGCACTTTTCAAATCCTCCCGTCAACCGAGATCCGTGCAAATAAATATCTGCACTACGCACGAGCCCTAAGGCTTACTAAATATCATTTATCAAATATCATTTAGAGAAAGTATCCGAGAAATAGTTACCACGGAGGTCGAGATGTAGATACGACTAATCCAGTCGGAGCTCCATATCTAGCAGAGACATAGAAAAAGCAAGCACGCCAAAAGCGCGCCGCCTACCCCTACTGGGCGATTTTGAAATTAGTATATACGATAATAACAACTACTCCCATGATCCGCTTACGGACGCCTTATCGGAGCATGAGTTTGCAGAATACGTCGATGGCTGCCAAGGGGGGTGGCTCTCAGATATCTGACTTGATGTGCGATGATCGGCTCGGCTATCTAGATCGAAGTAGATGCGCGCGCCCCTCGGAGGTGATCTCCCCCGCATTATCGCTTCCCCTTCGAAGATCGCAACCACCACAACAGTAAATATCTATACACATCAACCATGAGCGCGCTCTCCATTGGCCGGGACTTGATTGGATCAAGTAGACTTTGATCTCTTCGAGAAAGAGATGGATATGGAGCACCCTCTTCTCCATTCGAATTCCGAAGAGCTGGAAGACGCTCTGATACCGACTCGAAAGACATCACGAGGTCTTGAATCTAAGAACGGAGGATGTTGCGCTCTTGTCATTTGGCCTGAGCACGAAGAGGAGGCTAAAGGAGCTTTCAGCTCCGGAAATGCTGAAGCAGTCTATGGTAGTAGGCTTATATTATCTTAAATAGCTAGATCAATTGCTCACATCTGAGCTGATGCAGCTGCGCAAGGAGAGAAGCGTGGTCGCTTCGACATGAGCTTCGAGATCGACATTGACTATTAATTAGGTTGCGAGCTTTTGTACTTTGATTCGTGTCCCCGTGTTCTGCTTATATTGGGTGGCCGCGGTCTTGATGGTCGAGATGGCACCTGAAGGTGCACGGGCGCTGACTCAGTTCATTACGTAAGCTTCAGGATTACTTCCTGCTCTGCACATCCAAACCAATTCAATCTATTCTTCTCCTCTCATACCAAACCATTCTAGTGATGACCACCTGAATTCTTCGAAGTCCTCGACTCTCGAATAAGTTACCAACTACACTGATTTACTCGAACCGCCCTCGGTCTCCAGCCAATGTCCTCCACATCTCAGATGAGCGTGAGATAGCGTTCGAATCTTCCGATTACACGGACCGTGGCTCCAACCATAAACTGCTCTTCTACACACTTCCGCCTCCACCCTCCCCTCATACATCAACACCACTAACAACTTCCGACTTTCGAGCTCTAGTACGACAACCCGCAAAACGCCTTCATGTCGAACTGTTTCTAACGCGCTGTTATTGAGTCATCCTTCCTCCCGCCAACCCTCGCACCTCGACTTGGCAATTCCTCCCTATTATACACCACCACCGAATAGATCATAGCACTACTAAGGAAACGTCTTACGGCTGCATCGACTACACGACGAAAGTCATTCAACGGCTCAAACATCGTCGTCTTAAAGCTATCGCCCATTTCCCACATTCTACTTGACTGCGAAGCTTGACACATCTGCGGAGGGACTAGAGGGGCCGGAGAGAAGTTACAAAGATTTTAGGCACCGCGCACCCCTTCGATTGATCCGCCCGCGACGCATTGTCTCATGGCAACAAGCTTGTGAAAACCACTCAGGCTCGTGGATATGGAGCAAATCCCGCAAGACTGCAAAGCGAATTGCGTGCCCAGCTGGAAGAAAAGGCCGAAGACAAGCTAGATTGAACATGACATCCAGGAACAAGGGTGAGTAGGAGACTACGAGTAATATCATGCTAACGTATTACAACAGAAACGAAACCATTCTCCGCCCCAACTCGAACCTCTCACAACCAACTTACACTCAGGCACAGACTAGCCGCGTTCGAGGGACAATGGCAGCATGCAGTGCCTACTTCAGAACACGAGACACCAGACAGATTTGATCATGAAGGGGCGTTAGGACCCGGTTTAAAGCAAGGGGGCCTTAGGCATGGACAGCGGTGTTAGCTGTATAGTCTACCGCGCCGAGTTGGCTAAGTTGGCAATCTGCTATGTTGGGAATCTGCTATGTTGGCCATCTCTTATGTTGGCAAATTTGCTATGTTAGGAATCTGCTGTGTTGACCAGTGTTGACCTGTGTTGATTTGCTTTGCTTGCGACGCGCACCTGCCTGCTTGCCATAAGAGCGAAGGTCTACTACGTTGGCCTGCGAGGATCGTCTAGCTAGTGCTGGAGAGATGAGCATGGAATCTTTACGACGGGGAGTCTGGACTTGCAAAGGTGGAGCGACAGTGAGCGTAGGAGCGCCTGCAGGCAAGTTCAAGAGCACGACAAGCTAACGTCCGACACTAGCAGTAGGATTTATACCTCGAAAATCCTGTGCGGCGAGGAGCAAGCCGAGCATACAGCCTCATTAGATGATTTCTGTGCGTCTCGACTCGACAGGTGGTACAGTATGTGCTATGGGAAGCAAAGCAAAGCGTTTCGCTACTTTCCTACCCAGAGAGTATTACTATAACAATATTTCGTAAGCTGTTAATGCTATATTATCAAAATAGAATGCCCAAAAGTACAACTTCAAATCTGCTATTACTGGTTTGCCACATGTCATCCTATCTAGATCGTACTGTGTCTTAGAATTCGACGATGGTTTCGCACATAGTTGTGTGGTAATGCTGTCGTGCAGAGGATCTGTACCGTTTCCTCCCCTTTGAGGCAAATGTCGAGAGCTTTCCGTGGTATTACCATTCTTCTCTATACGTACCCAGGGATCTTCAGAATCCGGGGAGCAAAAACAAAGACGCTCGCAAGGGTCCTTTCATCTACTCACTATCCACCCCTCCCAAACCTATGATGATTCCATTATCTATTCTAGAGCTGTACACCCGAAACAAGCTGTAATGTCTTGAACTAGTATATTAAGACCACAGCATGTAAATTCTTTAAAAAGTCGAGAGAACACATTTTACGACTATAATTCATATGTTCGTGAGAGATTGATGCTGGTATAGAGTATAGCGAGTAAGTGGAAGATCACTTCTACAAACGTGAGCATGCCCCCTTCTCACTAGCATATTAATCCTCAGTCCCGGAACCCCTCCTAGCAAAATCGAGAGTATCGGAAAACTGCTATTCCCCAGTCTGTGCTTTCCTAGCTCTGGGTATGGGATATCGTAGCGTGCTTTGATGCGTTAGGTTTAGCTGTTATAGACTGAAGGTGCGTGTTCGTTGCTTTTGAGATATAGACGGATTTTGGTATTCTCTTTTGAGTACAGAGATTTTCGTCGCTGGCTGCGAACTTTTGTTGTCGTTTGGCGCGAAGATTTCGGTGGTCTTTTTTGTTGTGAATATTTATGCTACTTGAAATCTAGAGGCTATAATAGCACCTGAGATGTTTGTACTTTTTTATCGCAGCTGCATCTTTTTCGTCACAGCTACACTTTTTTCATCGCAGGCTTTTCATGCACGATAGTTTTCACGACCTCCTGCGTCTGTACTACGATTCTGCTACGATTTTACCTAGCATATCTGACATTTAACAATATCGATTTACACACTGGTATAGATACACTTAACTACTTTAGACTTAAAGGCTCGTTTATTTACATCGGGTCAGTATACATCCCTTGAATCCTTGATGCGGCGATTCATGCCGCTAGCTACTACCGGTGTTTGGGCTCGGCGGATCGGATTAAAGATGTTACGGGAACCCCGCGACGGTGGGGTGGGATCCGTACTGAAGGAACAGCATTATCAACCTCTCTCCATCACCTTCAAACACCTCACCCAGAGACATTTTACGGTCGGACTTTTCATGATTCAGCTCTAATTTGGGAAATAGTCATAATGACGAGAACATTAGTACCCTGCTCGAATACATCGCGTGGCAGAAGAGTGTAGAACTTATACGCTTATTTGTATGGTAACTTTCTACAAGATTCTGAACCCGGAACCGCAACACTATAACTATTGTACGGTCGGACTTTGTATGATTCTTCTCGGAATTGAGCGCGTTTGCTGACGAAAGTACTTGTAGGACGTTCGATGATTTGTCGCTTTTCTGACTTTCGAATTCCTCTTATGAACTATTTTACGATACTACTACACCGCACGCGACTTTCGAATTCATCTTATCATGAACTATGTTACAATACTACCGCACCGCACCCGACCTTCCACTGCAGACACGACAGCTCCGAATCTTACTATCATATCATAGTGCGGGAATTTCTTCGACGTGACGAGCTGCTATCGCGAAGAGAAGTGCGACGCGGCAAGCAGGCTGCGGTAATTGCCTGTCTTGATCGGGTGACAGCCGGCGCTGCTAAAGCAACGCGGCTCCAAATATATAATAGTAAGATGGATGGCAGATTAGCTCGGTAGCCTCGGAGGCTAGTTGCGTCGACAGAATCGTGAAGAGCCTGCCAGGTGACGTCGCATATAATATTTTGGGTTGATGCCGATATGACGAGGTCGACAGAATATATCAAGAGGTAGATGAGAAGATGGACAGGCGGCGAAATATCAAAAGGTTGGTGACCCTATCTCACTTTTATCTTCGCGACTAGTGTTCTAGGCTCTTTGTGTCGCTCGCTGCGTCACTACATAGTGTGGGCAAAACCTGTATCGTCTTCTTTTCCCGAATTAGAGCTTCTGCTATTTAAAGATTAGATCCCTCCTCAGGACGGCGGGGGATGAAGTAATGTGAACATCTACGTTAATTGTAGATCGTATTCCTAGGCTAGCTTCCTTTCAGGTGAACATCGCTCCTTGATAAATCGTCGCTGTGAAACACACATCTAGATCCTACCGGCTGTCGACGATAACCTCTGCCGAATCAGAAAATTGCTGCTGTTTGAGTTAAAATTGTAGGTTTGTTATGTAGGTTTTAAGGGATTTGGGGCGTGTTCTTGAAGGTGTTAGGTGTGGTAGCCCAAGGCTTGGATGTTACGGGTTCTTCTCGACTTGGAATTGGTGAGATGGGAATTCGAGACAGGATAACATGGGTAGTGTGTTACTTTACGACTGAAATATAATTTAAGATGATAATACATTCTAAAGTGATGAAAGATAGTGTTTTGTATCAAGTGTAGTCGTCTATGTCGGCGAGGAGGGTGGGGGTATCTTGGGTGAGAGGAAGGTCATGATAGACTTACCGAAAAGTTGAATTGGCTAAAGAGATTCGGGGTAAGAGATTAGTATTACTTCACATAGATTTAGCAGTGTAAACCAAAATAGAATATGCATATAACGGTCAAGGTGATAGCGATGCTAAATAAAAGGATAAGCTTGAAAATTACTTCTGGTTAAATCTGTTATTTATTAGGTATAAATTCGCAATCGTAAACTGCACTATGTGAAACATCGCTCGGACGATCTGCTAGAAGAAATTCGGGCGGAATTCTAGCGGCGGTGTAAAAGATCCTACTATGGCGAGAGTGTGCTTAGTGATATCGTTGGAACTGGTGACAGAGGATTGCGAGGTGTTAGTAGAGGTGGTTTCTTAGTAGGATATCTCGGCTTGTTGGATGATACAGCTGTCGTATCCTCGCAAGCATGTCCTTGTATATTAATCATATACCATCTAGTATTATGTGTACCCTAATCTCGATATGTCGTGCTGTTGGATTTCAGTCGTCCAAAGCTGGCCTCAAGCAGTTCGCCTCGTCTGTGCAAATCAATCGGAACACAATAGATCCGTATTCATCTGAGCGTTTAGCAACCATTGAAAGCCTTTCGCTATTATTAAACAGAACTATATATGAGAAGGGTTCGTTGTCAGCTGCGCCGTCTAGACATCTATTAGTGTAGGAAGCTCCTTAATGGTTCTCACAGACCGCATGCTTAGATTCATCAGGCTACGCGAAGACTTTGTGAACTTTACTCTTAAGACTACCTACTATTATACGCGCCCGGCGTTAATTCTACTCGAAACGAGTTGCTCTCTCTGCCCCTCCTATCCCTCTATCTTTCCTCTCCCATAGGAAGGGCTCTTGTAAAAGGTTATATTACGATGAAACGTAGGTAGCAGATACAGAATTTAAGTAGAATAGTGCAGCTTGAGTTGAGTTGAGTAGTTTAAGTAGTTTATCAATTCACTGCCTTGGAATCGCCTCCAGATTTGCCCAGTCGGTGCAGGCTACAGAGTGTAAGGTTGTTCACCTACTATAGTACTACATCATAGCTAGATGTCTTTGCCAGCGGCAACGATATATCCTGCTTAATCGACAACCGGCTATATCTTCGCCCTCGCCTCGATATCGACCTATTCCTTTGCCTTTAGAGGCGTCTTCTTTGTCGACGATGTATAATAGTTCCCGATGAGATTGTCTTCGATTTTAGCTCGGTTATCCTAAAATAGCAACGAGTAACCACCAGCCCACATGGTTCTAACTTGCCCTTGGAACACTTAGACCTGGATGGATATAATTGGCTCTGATGATGCGATAACGATTAGGGATCGAGTCGCTTATAGTAGCAGATGTTCTTGGTATAACGCGCCGAAGCGAATTGTAATAGCGCTGTCACTTAAGTGTCGCTACCGAGTTCAAGAGCTAGCTGAAGCGTTCTACTATCGTAACATTAGAGCTAGAGAAGAACCGCTATGTAGAACTCGACAAAGTGATGAAGCGAGCGAGCCCTCTGCACCACGATAGGGATTTTTTTAGATCATGGTCTTCTCCTGGGAAGATGAGGGATGTGTTGAAAGTGCTGGAAGGCTGGGATCCAAGCGGTAATATGGTCCTCCGCAGCGTCGGAATGCCATTTCTAATGCCTTCGAAGCTCTCGCAACCATCATTATAACGCCGGTTATGATACTCTGACTATGACCGCGCCAAACGATATATTACGATTGACTAGTCAGGGTCACGGGCACATAGTACTAATAGAAGTCTTTGATCAGGACTTGGGTTTTGGAGATGGCAGTGGTTTGTTGTATGTTAATCAGTCGTTAATGTACTGCTTCTAAGCAAGTCTTTAGATTTCGCTATAATTGAACAAGCCATCTCCTCTCTCGTGTGTCTGTAAGAAGGAAGATAGCATCGTGATCCGAGATAAGCTTTTACAAAGTCTCAAAGTCAAGTCGGGTGTTCGCCCCGTAGTACATTGCGGTCTACCTCTATCATTTCGACGTTTCGAGCATATTAGGTAAGATGTCAGAGTGCCTTTGCCACGATATGTCTAGATCTTATATTATATAATAACGTTATCTCTTCTAGGTTTCAAGTGATCCTTTAACCTTCTCACGATGTTTCTCTATATAGTAGTGTAGATCAACAAGCCTACATGCTTGACTAGCTTCTGCTCTAGAGCGCTCGATTGTTGGGAAGTCGCCTCCATTTAAAGAATACTACATTGTATCTTGAAAGCAATATCCTATGAGCGTATTCCTCCAAAGGGCAGCGAGCAGTCAAACCCATAAAACAATACGTCCGAGCGGAACAAGAGAAGAGACTACGCTGAAGTATTCACTTGAAACCCTTCTACTATAGTAACGCCTGAGAACGACTCATCTCCTATATCCTTCCCCCGTGTCTTATCAAGAACGCTTTTGATCGCACGTATACGGTGTTGCCTCTTTGATTGGGAGAGAATTTAACCCAATCCCCACAACCTGTGAGAATTAGCCTCGAAAGTGCCTGCTTCAACTAGAGATGGGTCAGTAACTAGATGGAGGTAGTCGCAGTTGTGGAGTGGAGTACCATACTCGTAGACATTGGGCAATGGTTGAAGTCAATCATTTCTGCCGTAGCGTACACCTTCTTGCGATATTTCCCTCTATTCATTTTCGAAGAAGGGAAGGATCAATTAAGAATATTCAAGGCGTCAAGGTTCCCTTCTGACGAGCTCCCTTTGGCTGCCGTCCCTTTCATCCTCGAGTTGTTCGCCCTGGACATGAACTTTACGATGCTTAAGCTGAAGCGTAAGCTTGTCTAGCGTGATAACTTTAGTTATTTTAGCAGAGCCTCTAACAATGTCGCTTTTTCCTAATCGGTTCGCAGGGCACTCAAATCTTTTCCGCTCGCTTGGTACGGTTGGAGATAGCATCGAGCGGGGCGAATATAGACGACAAGTGTATATTATTGTTCGAGTTTCAGCTCCTCGGCTTTTATCACGCGCTGTTTTCGTGCTCTCGCCAGGCACCGCCTAGAGGAAGTCTTTTACAGCTAATAGACTCACGCCTTCGCTCTCCTGTATGCCTTGAGCCAAGTTTCATCACACTCTTCGGGAGACACTCGGTCTCACTCAGCAGCTCTCACGGTCGGTAGTCATTCGCTGTAAATTGCTTCGAGGATGCAATTTTCGTTTAGTACTATTTCCGATCCCATAGAGAGTACTCCGTAAATCTTTCATTGATTATTACACGCTCTGTCAGGTGCGCTTTTAAAACATATATGGATCTAGACTTGAACTTAAACATTATTTGCTCCTTTGATTCTCGCACTAATTATATCGCTGTTCCAAAATAACGATGAAGTCTCCATTTGCTCTAGGTATCCTCGCCGTAGAAATAGGCGTCGGCCTAGATGAGCTGGTTAATATAGCTTTCGCTAGCCTCGGGTTTGAACATCCGTAACCCATAACGAAAGATGGGAAGGATCTAATACCTGTTCGTAGATAGCTAAGTCGGGAGCTTTAAACTTGCGATCGCGGCTCTACTACGCACCGCCGATAGCACTTTTCCTCGATGAACCCACGTCCGGTCTCGAGGCAGCGGCCACCGCTTCTATCATAGCGACTTCGAATGCGATGTGATCAGCGCGCCTTCGTAAATGCTTCTTTGTTGCCCAAATGACGGTAAGACAGGTGTATATATTGCCCAAAGAGGCGTCTAAAATGAGACGTGCGGGCAGGATGGCGACCGGTAGAGGAGGCCCTTCAGGGACAACACGTGAAATACATCATCGGTGTTTTCTAACAGAACCTTATCCCTCACTCGCTTTGTTAGAAGTTGGCTCTCAGATTGCCTTGGAGAGCCTCGTGGGATGCTAGGTTAGAAAATTTAAGAACGCTGCCCTTCCTCCAACTATATTAGCTGCTTCTCTGTCTCGAGATACCTATTACCCATCTACGAACATCGTCTAGTAAATGAAGCTCGCTACTCCTTAGTATCCCGCTCGAGTAAGTACTCTGGATTTTCGAGAAACTCGCATTAGAAGAAATAGAAACGAGAATGTTACTTTTGGAGGTCGTGAAGACCCGACAGCCTTGTCTCATGTCGTTGTCCGACAATTCCAAATTTCCACTAAAACGTACCTCGCATCAGCACCGTGACAGTTTTAGTAGGGCTATGACAATCGAATACTAGATTAGATTGTTTGGTCAGCATTTAATCTTTGTCTAGGAGCAAGTACAATTCCTAAACCGAGCCTGTTCGGTCATCACTCAACGCCGCCAGTAGCGTTTCTCAAGCCCTCTTAGCCAGACTTTCTGCGTATTCTTCATGGAACAGGTACTAATCACTAAGCTTCCGTACCTTTGTCACTTGACTGGTGGCGCCTCTGTAGCTGGAGCCCCGGCTACAGGTACCGTTGGGGAATCCCTAGACAGTGGGAGCGGTACAGCGGCGGCAGCGCACGTTAGAACTAGAGCAGCGAAGGTCATCGAAAGGCCCCCTACTCTTGGGTAATTATTTTCTATCTCCACGAGAGCTAATCTAGCGACTAAGATAGGATCATCCATGTCTTCCAAAATGGTAAAGTGGCTGTCATTCACGCACCTCAAGTAGTCACCGACTTAGATCATCCAAAGGCATTCTGCTTCCACGATGATCATTTTGAGATTGGTAGTAGGCTGATTTAGAAGATACGAAAAGTTGCGCTGGCTTGGTGTAGCTGTGTTATGCGCCTTGAACCACTCTATATCCTCGCGGTTGAAAAACATGTATCGAATAAGAGAGTTGTGGGTAATCGATATCGTTGGCTAGTACGTGGTTTTCCATCCGCTTACATAATAGATCGTGCAATTTATTGCACGATCTAGTTGCACGATCTAGTTGCACGATCTAGGCGCTCGGGCTCAAACCACTTCCTCGCCATGCGATCAGTGTATTCACAAACTACTCAAACTACTCAACTCAACTCAATCTACTCAATGAGTTGAGTTGAGTTGAGTTAAGTAGTAGATAAATTACCTTGAGTTGAATTGAGTAGCACCTACTACTCAACTCAACTCAACTCATTTAATACACTGTATCGAATTGTAACAAGCTTCTTATAGAATTTATATAGATGGCTTGGGAAGTAACGAGTTGACCGAAGGCAAAGAGTGTAATGGATTCTCCGTGATAGACTCGACGAATTGCCTCAGCAAAGACACCACCAGCTTCCAAAACTTTCAATTTGCTGCACAAGCAGAGGTACTCTTCTTGGGGGACGCTGTTGGTCACAACAACTTCCAGGTTGTCAATTTACCGGGCGTGGTGACCAGATATGTGCGGGTACGGATGGGCTCGCCAAACTATTTTGCCAGACTCGGGATCGTTATTAAGAAGCACTCGGGTTGGTTCACTGACTACGAGTAATCTCCCTGGAGTCACACCTGGCTATGAACACTTTTAAGGCGCGTTCTAGCAATTAATATCACATTCCGTGTCGTCGATATTCGGCACCGCATACATTTTCAATCTTACTGAAGGGCTCTAGGCGCTTGCCGAGTATCTAGCTTGTCACAACTTTATGAAAATAGTGTTGTTAAAGAGGAGACGTCGTAGGCGAGATGATTAGCTTCCCAGAAACTAACTCCCAAACTCCTGAATTCCTCGAGGTGTGTACACGCTGTGATTGTAGAAGGTACATTTGGTCTCCTTTTCACTACAGCTGTCAGACTAATGCTCGCGGTTGTATGCCACTACACATCTATTCTCTAGCAAGCGGATCATGGAAACGGTGCGGGTTTTTAAACTCAATAGCACTCTTCAACGGCTCATTCTCCGGTATTCTTACCTTCTACTACGTTATATTCTTGACTCCGGAGAAGCTTGTAAATGTTCTCATTATCGTCTGATTCACGTTTTGCCAGTTTACCAACGTTCTACGTCCCAAAGCCATCGACATCTTTCTCGTTTGTAATAGAAGAGGTTATATCGTACACGGAAATCGTCTCTGGAAGTCGGCCAATAAAGGCACCTATTTGAGATCGTAAAACGGGTGGAGGTGTTGAGATAAGTAATAACTATCCTCCTTTCACTTAGACATCTGAATTATACTACGGTCAACCTAAGTCGAAACCTGAAATATGTCAGACGAGGGTCTGGTTTTAATTTCTATAACTGAAAGTAAGACGGAATGCAGGATCACTTCCATCTAGCTATACAAGTATATGTCTTGAGTCTCAAACGAGTAAGGTTGCGATGCTTTTGAGAGACTGTAGTATTATGAAATCCGTTCGGGGTAGAAATAGTACATCTAGCGTATAATTACGGGGGCATCACTTCTCGATAAATGAGATGTCATCTACATTGTCTTCGGTGGTTTATTTTCACAGGGGCTTGCATTTTGGGGGCTGTCACAAAACTTCACATAATAGGTGTAAAGAGGGAACTGGTCACCACTACGTAAACTTAGAAGGCGTGTCAAATGAGACTCTTCGGCGAGCAACGAAATGCTTTACCCATTTGTGATTTACTATTAGATTCGTAAAGATCCATAGTCGCTTGGAGCGAATCGCTACATCGTCGCTTGTGGAGGGAACGGGAGTCCTGACGAGAGAGGTGATAGGACTGTCCAAACGGCGATCGCTAATCTCACGACTAAAGCATCGTTGAGAACATACTCAAGCCGTCCTCATCTGTCTTGAGTACACCTAGGCTCGACTCCATCAGTGGCTAGTAAATCCTTTAAAGATTCGTACTGAAAATACACTTGGATGACTATACGATCCTCCTCGTATAGATGAGATGCTACTGTAGGCTCAAGGCTATCACTTGTTTAATATGTAAAGGTAATATCTAGAGAGTAGAGCAGCAGGAAGTAAAGGATTGAAAAGACTCAAATCATCCTTACTTCTACACCACGCGTTCGGATTCCCCACACTCGTGTCACTGGTCGATTTGGAAACGGCGGCGGAATCGGCATCAGATGTAGCAGATTAACAAAAGCAGCAGAAATGGCTTTGTAATTTCAATGAGAGGATCGTGACATCTCTATCTTATATAATTGACGAGTGAGCTTCTTGTTTAGCGGCAATTTCCAGGTAGTACTGAAGATCTATCAAGATGTTGAGCTTTTTACGAGCTTTTTACTAACTCTTAATTAGGATCAGCTGGTGTGCACTCGACTCAAATGCGGAAGAAGTTTGAAAAGAGAAAGCAAAGAAAAGAGACTGCCTTGCTAGTAGCGAAGGTCAACGTAGATTTTTCAGATCATTTCTCGGTTCTCACTCGTACAACTATATGCGAGCCTACAGTTTGTTTTAAAAGAATCTTGGATGAAATTGAAAACAACAGTTCCATCCGATGATTTACCTGCTCCCAGATAATATATTCGGTCGCAAGACATCTGATGTAGAGGTCGACATTCAGTTAACAAAGAATATACATGGCTTCTGTTCCGTGGTAGTGGCGAATCATGGTGTTAACGAATACTATATAGTATTCGAGAAACACGGAAAGTTACGTACCGTGGTGTTTATCAACACCATATAGTAGTCGCGATTCCATGGTATTGACGAATACCATATAGTATTCACGAATACCATATGGTGTTCACGAACACTATGGATTCATGACTACCACGGAACACTTAAAAGCTGTAACTGTCGACGTCCTATCGGAAGACGGATTAGCCAGCATGTAGACTCAGTCTATAACACACCGGACGGGCAGGAACTTAGTTAGAGTCCGACAGTCCACACTTGAAGTTTAGTTCCGTTTCGATTCCTTCGATCCAACCTGCACTCGGTCTCCCCTATGCATCTAGCAGTGTAGGCAGCTAGGATTGAATCTACTCGAGACGTGTAAGAGGCATAGAGCGCTGTTGTTGAATACCGTGATGAAGCTAGAAGACTTTCACTACGCATATACTTAACGATATTTAAGAAACCGAGGGTAACAATCCTATTTCCATCTCAAGCGTCTGTACATCCATCCATCATCTTTAGCACCACATGCAAAATTCTACAACATCACGTCAAGCATTCCCACTCATCCCGCATCTCGAGCGCCTTAAGGCATCTGGCCGTTTTCGTCCGTGTACCGTGCGTTAGAAGCAAATTGTACCAGGGCCTCTCTGATGTCTTCGTCTTCAAGTAGCATTGTTAGACTTCTTAGAGCCCAGAGAGTGTTCCGCGCAGTTCACAGTCACTTCTAATATTGATGCCGGGCAAAATCCCGAAATTGATCCTATTATGTTCTTGAAAATAGTGTGCTAAGATTTTGGCGACCTCTTCGCTGTTTAAGATCTTTCCTGAAGGTGTTTAGGACAGCTCTAATCGGCTGCTAATAAAGTAGCGTCTGTGATAGTATTAGCGGGAACAAAATGGCTGTACCGAGAGCTCGTACAAGAATCGCACTCAATCAAGGTTCCACATGCCCCACAAGCTTCACAGATGACTGTCTGACGCCCATCAACATGGCTCGCTCCGCCGTCATGTTCTAGAGTCAAGATAGCATCAACCATATACTATTACACCGCTCCAACCCTCTCCACATTGTAGTCATTTCAGACCGAGGTCCTGTTTACATATAGCTTGTGTTGATTATCTCGCAAGTCGACAAACACTTCTTCTGTTGGCCTTTCAGCCACACAGTATATAGTCGATCTTAAGTCTCCTTAACCCTGAAATCCTGCCGTTTTGAAACGATCTTTGTGTGATACATTTTTCCTTAGCAACCTTTACACTTCTACTACATGTATCGTTCTGTAAGTTCTGGTCTGTAATCTTCTTAGTTGACCACGCTGAAAACGAAGCTTCAGATCACTCAAAACCTTTAACTTCTAAGATAGATAAGTTTCTGCTCAGCTTTTGTACTATATTATGACAAAGCTCCTATATCCGTCAACTGACGCTTCAATATTGACAGGTTGTTTAACTGTATAACTTTTACTACTTGGGACGGATCTACTGTAAGCATTTCCCGATGTTGACAAGTAATATATCTATAGTCAGTGCCGCAGAAAGTCATCACTTCCCCTCCTCTCTTCGGGCGATTAGCCTGAGTATTCCTGAGATTTTAGTGGCTCCAACAGGAAACGCTAAAGTCCGCGACTGCTAGAAGCGGGAAACAGACTAATTCTGCTCTAAATTGACTTGCTAGACATTCTAATGTAAAACCAACGATTCAGTGAGAGTCTAGCCTTCCTTCCCATAGTCAGGCACAAATCCGAGCCTACAAGCCCTACTAAACATAGACCACGAATAGGACGCAAGGGAAAAGCACATGGCGCAGCTGGGATACATAATCAAGGCTCGGTCGTCAAAGACACTAGGAGCTGAAGATGAACTCTCGGAAGACTAAAGTTCAGGTAGACGAGGGACCGATAACGCGATTATCATAATATGATACTATTATACTTGATTAATAACATGTTATACAAGCGAGAATGTGTCGGTACTTCAACAGTGAGTTACATTACGATTCGTAGATATTGAATCAGAGTACTTACATAGGTTAATTGCAGCTAAAAGATTCCAGTTACGTAAGTAAGATCATGCTTACTGTGAAATTTGGGAGCTCGAGAGCTGACGATGTAGCTGCAGTGGCATCACTAGCGACGTAGACCGAAGTACTCTCTTCTCTATCTTTAGAGTATAGAGTAAAACCCCGACCTTCTTCCTCTGCGCCGCTCAAAAGCTCCGGCGAGAGGTTATTTTCCAATTCTCGTAAGGACAGAATCATCGCAACCCCTCACCACTTCTACAACATCATCATTCGTCGTAGCTAATGCGACAACTGATATGAGACTACTTGCTATGACAATATGGGCATTGAATATGTTCTTACAGCCTGTTCAATGTGGGATCAGAGCGTTGATTGTCGATTACTGTCCTGACGACTAACAACACGAAGTAAGTGAGCTTGATGCTTGATGTCCGTAGCATGCGGCTGTTCTACATCCCTACCCTCAGAATCAATAGAGTATTCTCCAGTCAGTGCGAATTAGAGCCTTGTCATAAGATGAGCCCTTCTGTAAGCTACCGACCGACATAACAACACGGTCGCTGTATATTGGCCACCGACCAATAGCGCACAAGTAGAGTGATCGACAGATGAAAAGCAATTTGGAAAGGGAGTTAAACAGTACGTGGATTGTTGAAAAATAGGCGCTTGTAACTAGACTTAGGATACAAGCTACTGAGTTGATGTTCGATCAGAGTCTCTAGAAGGTGTGTTAACCATTTCGGGTTAGTATATAAGAAGAATGGAGAAGCCGGGTAGATCACGTTAACGGTGTTCATATTGCCGTCCGATGTATTCTCCTTAAAGAATATAATCGGGCCGTCTAGTGTACCTGAAAACGAAAGGAAATGACCTTACTCTGCCCCGCGCTTTCTGGATTAGTAAGCGGAGTCCTATGTCTAGACACGCTAACGATCTCCGATCAGAAGTCGAGAGCATTTTATTTCTAGATGCTAATTCTGGTATCCGAATACACCGTCCCCGATGCAGGATAGTGGTGGAAGCGTTGACAAGGCGCGAGAGCTTTATCTAGTCTATCTGCGAGGAGAGATTGGCGTGTACTTGGGCAAGATTCAACATTGAAGCGGTAACAAATGGCATTACTTGAGCCATATTAGATTTAGGATAGATCTGTTCTGTTCTACTCGCGATTATCGCTGTTCGTGAGTACTATATAGTATTCATGAATAATTCGTTCTTATAAGTAGTCGATCGCAGGGGACCGGTCGGATTCCCTGGCCTAGGGGCCTCCGAGGAATTAACGAGTTTGTAGGTGTTGAAATAATGCTTACTAAGCCTGCATGACCGTGCGCAGTGTAGAGACTTACACTCAAATCTGTACTATAGTTGCTTCTATCATCATTAACAAGATATCTATACACACACTCAATTCTTAACAGATTAGAAGTCTCGTCGCCGTCTACTAACTTACTACTATTCAGAACTTCACTCTACTATATAAACCTTATTAACCCCTCGATTAACATAATAGCTAATATTCTTAAAGTTACCGAATTTATTACTCTTAAAGAGGGAAAAGTTCTACTACTTACTAGTAATAACTATAGCTAATAGGTATAAGGAATAGAGATAGCTCTATCTACTAATAGAGCGTATAAAATAGTCACGAGAGAGGAGATCGAGCCTATTAGCGTACCTCTAGTAGCTAATTATAACTTACGTAAAGTTATTATACTCCGTCTCTTAAGTACCTCTATACTAACTAAGTTCTAGTCCTATATTAAGGAGTCCTCTAGGAATTAAGACCCTACTAGGATATAGGATGACTATAAAGTATTTAATAAGTTAACTAATACTATCTTTATTAATAGAGCGAGAGAGGACTTCTACGCCTTAAAGTTTAATCTAGGAAAGGAGAAAATATATTAATTTATAGCTAGAATATAAATATACTAAACTAAGCTTACTAAGGCTTATAATACTATCTCGA
>QYAH01000169.1:0-46835 GCA_003988945.1 Chaetoscypha palmicola | reverse complement strand
TAAGAAGACACACATATATATACTATATTAAAGTTATAAACCCTACCCTATCGCTTAATAGTATATTAAGTTATATATTTGCTATAATAACAAGGACTTCATGATATAGTTCTTTAGCTAATTATAGTTCTCCTTACCTTCTCTCTTTATTATTATCTCTCCCGATCTTAGTTCCACAGACCTACGATTGTAGTGGCTTTGAGTTGCCCTCCTATAGTATAGTGCTTACATATAGCCGTACCGCGGAGTAAGAGATAGTAAATAAACTCTACAACCTCGTCCCTATACAGGTCAGGATCGCGGTCGTACAGCTCTTAGACAAACTCTTAAATTAGCATAGTTACAACCCTAGGACGTCCACTAGAACTAATAGAATTAGGAAGTCCTAAGGCTAATTAAATTCGTAACTTCCTACAGCGCTCTATAATAGTCTTAATACTACAATTGAAGTAATTAGTAAGAATATAGTTATTTGGCTCAAGCTCTTCCCTTAGTAGTAAATCGAGTCTCTAGGCGTCGTCAGATCTCAGCCTAGGAGCCATATTAACTATAAAAACGAGTATTAATAACCTCACAATAGATTAAATTAAATATTACGATACTATACAGAGTACGCAAAATGTGTATAGGGGTTAGAACATCTATTTTAGGTGGAGTACTACGCGAAATTACGTGCCGTAGGTCCCGGACCGATTTCTTGGCGGACGCTGGTTTGTGTGCTTGTTGTACGAGCAGGAATCTGCGTACCGAACCCGTTCTTGACGCATGCTTCAGGCGTCGCGCAACGGTACGGCTAGGATTGCTGCATATCCTACCTGCCGACTTTCTTCCCCTTTTGTTATTGTCTCTCAAGCCATTTTACCAGCTATCGGGGTGACTATGATGCACCAGCGTCTTCCGTGGAAAACCCCACATGTTGGAAGAACTCGCCAGCTTTGATGGTATGCGAGGCAACTTCGCACAAACGACTTTTCGACCTGGAATCCTGTTACTTCGTATTAAGACCCCTTCTGCTAACTGACTAAGCTTTGGCCAGCTCATACAACTTCACCCCCATGGACATTCAGCCTTCAATACAGGGTTTAGTCCTGGTACGACCGAAGCCTTGCATACACCAGACGATCAGAGGAATCTGGGGCCACCAATGAGAATATTATTCATTTGATTAAGAGCCGCATTTCTTTTGCGTGACCCGGCGCCAGACCGCACGCTTGGGGTTTAGCGTCTTCCAAGCACAACGATATAGCCCGGGATCCAAACACGACTGTAAATTACATCGCAATAATAGCCACCTCGCCATGCGCTGACATGCCTCTCACACAGTGGGCGTTTATGCACCCACAAACCTTGATCCAGATAAGATTTCAGCCATGTAATGTGTTCGGAAAGAACGCTTTTGGGTGCCATGCAGCGGCTGGGAGAACACAACTCCGACTTCAGTTTCCAAAAATAGAAATATTGATAATATGAGTAGTCAGCAATTACTTTCTTCTTACCGTCCAAGACCAACAGCGCACATTGGACCATCAAACTGTCCCCAAAGAAAAAGAAATGATACGGTCGATACATTCATGAGTGCCGCAAACGAGTTTCAGTAAAGCCGCGAGGTGGAACATTTATATAATCGCAAGTTAAGTCTTGCCCAAATAGTCAACGCTTATCCATTCAAGCTTCGAATTTCAATGAGCAATTAACAAAATCAAGTCTAGGAGGCAACTTCGGAGGGAGACACGCAAGTTTTTCCCAGGTACGGAATGCCTACAGCCAATCGCAGACCCAAGATGCAACTGTCCTTCTCACATGTTAACAGACGGGTCTTGCATATCGATGAAAAAGATATGGTAGTAGCAGATACCGTAATAGACGCGCCAAAACCAAACAGTATCAGTCAACGACATGAAGTGTGACAAGGCAAGCCGAGCTTAGGTGGATGAGTAGGACAGACAAGGAAACTCGTTTCGAATGTTGGATGTATCGAAATAGGGTAGTCTTGTACTCAATATCAGACTGCAAGACGGCAAGCAGGATCAAGTACCGGTAAGTCTGATTCGACTTTCGGGCACAGAGACAAGCCAGGTGCCGTTGAAATGTCACGAATCCAGTAGGACTTGTTTGAACAAGCAGGAGCTGAGGCACATGGGAGCACGCGCGCTTCGAAATCGATCTTGGCAATATTTGCAAGGGATGATTTCTCGTCATGTCCCGCCCCTCCTCGGATTGCTTTTTGCTCCCCCTCACTTCAAGGTCAACGGGACGATCTTACAAGACTGGCAGAGTTCAATAGGAAGGAATTGTGGGACCAGGAACCAAATCTCATATATGACTGGCCGAGTATCTACTATTCACGTTGATTCACCGACTTCATGAATGCTTTCGGATGCAGAAAGGTCGACAGCCCTCTCGGCACAGTACTTGCCAAGTGGCTGAGGATTTGCTGCGGGCAGTATATCGAGTTGGAAACCAGGATGGATGTACGCAGCTACAACGACCTGAACCGTAGGTTGGGTCTTTGGCTGGGAATAGGGGGCTAGCTAGATTCCCAGCAGCATTTCCCCCCGGAAGTCAGCGTGTATTATCACCAGGAGGCAAGAATCATAGATAGCACAGTAGATAAAGGTTTCTGAGCGATAATATAAAGGACCAAGATTCAAATTAACAACATAAGCAAATCGCTCGCTTTCAATCGTATGGGCTCCATTGAAGGAGTGCTTGATACGCAGCTGCAGACTTTCGTCCTCTGCAGACATCAACAATTGCCACGGGCCTAGAGAAGTCACAAAAGACTGCCCATCTGCCCAAATCACAGCCTCGCCAATCGAACATAAGTTTGCGTTCCGACCTCACTGGGCTCGACGCCGAGTCTGCGAATACATCTCGAGTCTCATACTATCTTCCGATGCCCATCTCCGATCCTCTCCGATGTTTCCTTCCCCGAGTTCCCAAGATCATGCTCACCGAGAGCTTCTCGTGGCGCAGATGATGCGAATCGAAAGGTCTTTCTGGATGCCAGGAGCAATCTCGTCCCGAAGTGCGGGATCGATGTCCGAGTAATGTTGAATACCAACACGAAAACACTTTGATATCGTCGACGCAGTTTCGTTATATACCTTGGCACAGGTTCGTCCTTCTCTGGCTTTCAGGGCTTTTCTGCTAGATAATGACGTTTAATCATAATCTCGAGCTGCGCTGTACTATACTTCCTCCTCAACCTCCACCTCGCTAACCTCTACACAAAACATCAAACACTCTCAATCCATCTACCTCACGCCACCTCTCTCGTCACTCTCTACCATCCAGCACCTCAAACCCCACTAAAACCCCGCCCCATCAGCCATCCCATCCCAAACCATCCTCCCCAAACCCCACACATCTCCATTTGGAATACCAGCCCCACCCCATCCCAAGATCCCCCGATTAAGCAACGCCAACTACGTATTCAATCCGACCTATCTTTCTTAGTACTTAGCAATGCTGTCAAGTGGCCGCTACACCGACGCTAGGTTATGGTTCGGCGAACACGCACTAGAGAGAGAAACGCGAGCTAGGAGATCTAGACCACAACCCGGTGCGTGGGACGTGATGAGATGGAGGATCGATATATAGTAGCGGGACGTACTTTTCGTGGAGAAAACACGCCAGTAGGTAGATTGGGGGCGAGCGCTACTGTCAGGGACGTAGCGTGTGCTACTTTGCAGTTTAGTCGAGGCAAGTAGAGTCTGGATCTTGAAGCTGGTTTGGTTTGGGGGAGCCGTGGCGGGGATGTCGTGGTTTTGGAGGTGGGGTGGGGTCTGTGATGACGATTTTGTTCCTGGGAGTGGGAGTGGGAGGGGTGTTTGTGTCGTTGTGTCGTTGTGGAAGAGGAGGGTGGAGCATGGATCTGATTGTATAGTTTTTAGCTCATCTATTGCAGAGATCTCTTCCCACTTTCCGCTCTGTTCGTTATGTTATCGTTTTCACCCTACTCCCCTCGTTTGTGTAGAGCGTAGATGATGGCTGTGAATTGGGAAGAAGAGGTACAATATAACCGCATGTAATGTTGTGTGAACTGTGGTTAGGTCCAAGGTAGGGTTAAAGACTTCTTGGAGTATCTTCGTCGGTTGTTCGAATCTGTTGTCCTGTTCTAACGTTTACAGCACATGGCTTAACCAATGCTACTTTAGATATCCTGATGTCTTCATTCAGTATCCTAATACTTTTATCATGTTGCTCACATGCTCTTTTTAGGGTCCCTTCTTCTGTGTAGACACAGTGCTTTCTCGAAATGTCTTGTTGAACCGTGATATCTGTGTTCTAGATTTGCGACAACCTACGGAGTTACTGAGCCATCATTTGTCTTTCAGGATTGATTACCACGCACTTCTTTTCTTCTTTTCCTTGCAAGATCCTTGCACTGGGTGTTATGATACCATATAGTATGATACACCCGAAGTCGTGAGGTCGTCTAGATAGAAATCTTAGTACTTCGAATGCTACATGCAACCAAAAGTTCCAAGTCCTCCACTCTCATAACATCATTCGAAGTCCCATCTGGTCTGCCCCAGAGCGCAAGCCCTCAAATCTCCTCCCGACCCTGTTGTCGCTGCTCAACGATTTTACGGCGAAAGCTTGGAGAGTGATAAATTGTCCTGCCACTCTTTGGTTCCATTCAAGTTCAAGTAGCTGAGGCTATCCATCTGCAAAGAAACTTTCCCCCGTACAAAAGAATGCTAGTATATCATTCATATCTCTGCTCCTCTAGCGCGAGAAGTAATGCCATCCATGCCAACACGTCAAGTATGCGCACAGCAATCTCCTTACCCTCGCACATCGAGGGAGACAGCAGTACTGACACCTTCATAAAACAAAAGCTCTATTTCACACCTCTGGACGCAAGATCGCTCTCTCACGTTCCCATATCACTCCTGTACACGTATTGCAACGCCGAAAATCCAAGTGAGCCACATCTCATTGAGCAAACAGGAAGCCTGGTTCGAGTTTTGGCCGCAACTGGAGACATGCAATAGTGGAACCTGGGAACCGCTTTCAGGATTCGGAATATCATGGCGTTCTGCACATGGCTGCACGGCGAAAGGTAGCCTTGCGCCATGTTTGGGGGAAGCAAGCACGGTAGGCACGCTGCGATCTCAAGCACACGACATATCTGGGGGCGCGAGTAGAGGGTTTTATGCAGTGACGACGAAGTGGGCGCGAGAAAGTCTAGAATATCAGCAGTGGTGAGCGAGGATCCAAGTCGTGTATCTGCTTCGTTGGGTATACGGACTGGCTCCTTCCTTTTGCCGTACAGATTGAAGTACACAGTTTTACGTCACGGACTTTGCGCTCAAAAGAGAAGAATGAAATGTAGAGATTCCATGTTAGGTATTGCAACCACCCCCGGCTTCCTTTTCAAGCCGCTCTTCTCTTATATAATAATACGACAGGATCGTAAAAGAGCAATCCAATTCGACACGTAATACAGGATACGTAACTACTCCTGTTACTACCATGGGAATTTATATAGTGTCACGAGGAGCTACGATAGCGTTCTCTCAGCCGAACGAGGATGTTGACATCACGGTTGGAAATATCACGCATGTCGTTTCGAGGAAACGTGAAGTCGGGCTGTTTTCCATCTATCCGGTTGTCTGATCTTGATAATGCGAAAGCAGATAAGCGCTGTATTAAGTCTCAACCAGAAGAGCGGGCTTTAGATGCTATTCAAAAAGGCCGGAGCTTAGGAAACAGGGAAAGGCAGTTAGATATTCGTCGGCTTTGGCAAGGACGAAGGATCAGAAATTTGGGAGGTTGGGAGGTTGGATTGGAGAAGGGAACTATATTCGATTATCTACGGTATATTGCACACCACGCTCGACGTGATAAGCAGCTACGTTCATTGATGTTTCAGGTGAAATGCAGTACGTATATTTTACATGTAGCCACACTAATTATTGACATTGTGATAACTCCTAATTAACGTCGTTGCAGAATCGCGAGGACCCATTCGATACACATGTGCGTCAGACGACAGAGTACCGGTCATATAGCACGCCAATCAACGACTACACAGATATGTAACTGTTCTTCGCTAGATGACATTTCTGAACATATGAGACGTAACTCGTCCTTGGTAAACGCTATTCGGCGAGTTCTACTCAAGTCAATGTCGATTGTTATACGCTAACGGTACCGTCGACGCCTGGCTGTTGATAGGGTAATCTTCAAGCGTATCCTATTTCCGTACGACGCATAGTGTAGCGCTACTGGGTTATACATGAATGATACGCTCTCGGACTAATCGACACAGATATGTTCATGTCAACGAGATGATGAAGGATCTCGGTCGCTAGCGCGCTTGTGAATTCTGGTGTTGAGTTGCTTGTCTTGGATTACAATTCAAAATGGGGGTCGATAGTTCATTCTATATATCTGATAGCAAATGACATGATCCGGGTATCATTTTTTGAATTCCATATTCTTACGCTTGTACAGGATAGATCCGGAAACGCCAGCTCAAAGAGGGATCGCTAGGTGTACCTCATCATCAATCCTGGTCATGGGTGATTGACTGTCCATGCCTTTGAACATCATTGGAAACATCGGCATTCGCAGCCATCAGCTTCTGAGCAAGACTGTCATCCTCTGAAACCTGGGGCAGGCCTTCGTAGGGAGTATGATTCGACTCCTGAACCTGGAACTGCTCTGGCGAGTCCCCTCCACTATGATGACTCCTCGGTGTACTCCCAGCATTACCAACATCCTGATCCGGCGATTTATCCTGTAGACCACGACCAAGCGCCATAATCCCATTGAAATGCGCCTGCTCGTCAACCTTTTCGCTAGCAGCCTTTTCTTCTGCCTCTTTTCGGGCTGCTTGGCTGGGAGCTCTGGTCTTCAGCTCGCCGGTGACTGTCTGCAAGTAATATGGCACTTCGATGTTGCTTTTGAGGAAGAAAAGTTTGAGGTTTCGGGCTTTGTCTTTTAGTTGGACTTGATTTCGGTCTTCGAGGATGTTGTTGATTGTCCCCTTTTCGCCATACAACGCTAGTATTTGGCTCCAATGGGGTCCTTTGACTCGGTCAAGACCGGCCATCAGAGCGTTTTCTTCTTCGGTAGTCCATGGTCGCCTCTGACTTGGTGGTCCTTGTTGGCGTGTGTTGCCTGGATTCGATTTAGCTACGGCAGCTTGCCGAGCTCGGTTATATAGGACTTGAGTTGGTGCGCTTTGTGTATGATATGGAATATTGCCAGAGGTATAGTGTTGCTGAAATGGTTGGCTTTGCATAGTAGGTTGCTGCTGGGAATTATCTGTATTGATGGTCAGGTTAGTGATATTTATATATGTGGAGATCTAGGCATACAACACACCTCCGTTATATGCCTGCCCTAAATGACCAGCACTAATACTCAGCAATGCTTCTTGTGCCGCAAGATCAGCCGATGCCATGAATTCATTGTTTTGTTGGCCACCGTTCGACTGTTGTGGGCTTTCAATGCTTGCATAGGGTCTGTTGAATGTGCGAACAGAAGCTTTTGGCGTAGCGAGATCGTGCCTTTTCATATATGGGCGAAGAAGCCCCTCATAAGCCTGATTGATGTGCATACTCAGGTCATTTAGGAAATGTTCCCACGGAAATTGTTCCGATAAGGCCTCTACAATAGCCGTCAGTGTTTAATTATTGGAATCAAGTGTGAACACCCACGAATGGTTTCTGGATCAGACGCCCCATTCAACAGATACTCCTTTCGAGATTGGCAATCGAGGACGAAATCTGTTTCACTATCTGATAACTGTAGGTCTGGATGTCGAGCCATCAAGATACTACCTAGGTTTGTGGGAAATAGATCATCCAAAATCTCCTCTTTCGTTTTCTCGTTATCTTCTTCTCCAAGAGCTGATAGATACATTTGCGTCTTGAGATTTGTACACAGATCGCACGCTTTAGCGTCCATGTTTTCATTCTCCGGGGTGAACGTATCGAGAAACCAGTTATTGAGCTCATAAAATCCAACGTCTTGTCCACCAAATACACCCGACACGAAAGTTGCCATGTTTGTGTTTCGAATAATGGATCGATGTGTGGACTCTGTAAATCCGAGGTCATCTGCTGAAAGGAAGACGTTCTCCTTAGAGTAGATCTCTTTCGTCTTGCAAAATAGAGACTTCAATGTTGCGTATGCTTGTCCATGTTCTGAGTCGGAGGATCTAATAATGTTTATAGTTTCGGAGTATGGAGTTTGGGCCAAGGTAGAGAGAAGCTGGATTGACTTTGAGGTATTAGCTGTTAAGAATGGCTATAGCACAACAGCAGCAATTGCAGCATCATGGATACTCCAAATCTTACCAGATTCTCCAATATTGGCAAACTCATTACCCACATATACAAGTTTGGGTCGTATGGCATACTTTCAACGGGCTTCTCAGCTACCTGGATATGTCGCGCTGTCGGTGACTCGATTTTCGGGCTTTCGTGATGGTTTATGGTGGCAGGGGGTAATGTCGCACCCGCTGTTGCTTGCGCAAGAAGAGCTTCCAGATCGAAATCTGCGGTTTCCAACTGGGGAGGTTCAATTTTCTGCCGCTTGATCGAGGTGTCTTGGGAATCGTCTGAAGATCGTCGTTTCTTGTCGAACGGCTGGGAGCCGTACATGTTCGCTGGCTCGGCCTGGTATGAAGCTGTGTAGTGCGCATTGTTATGCACATTGAAGACTGAATTATTCGAAGTGTCAGTCAAGTAATTCGCAAGGGAAATCTAAATCGATGCTGGACTAGTTGGTCGCATAGTACTGACTTGGTTTGACGTCTTGCGCCTCCATGATGGCACGTCGTAGTGAGTTAGTTCACCGATCCGCGATATGCTTAAGAATTGAAGAATCGCCTTCTAACGAACAACAAGAGTCTCAAAGAGTAAATTGTATCTTGATCTGTGTGTCAGTACAACGAGGTTGGGCTGCGGAGAAGACACGCGGAGTCAAAAAATCGCGATACCGATAAGATCTAGCCCTAAAAACTAACCCTGACATCAATTCTTGGCGACCATTAGTTAAAGGCCGTAAGCGAGAACAAGAACATTTTCAAAATTGAGGTTGTCGACTAGAATCATATATATGCCAGAGCTCTCAAATCTGCAATTCGTCGTCACTTGTGCCAGGGGTTCCCAAATGGGCCGCATGTGATAGGAGTCCCAGAGATTGTAACCTCTGTTGAAGCTTCTCACCCACACTAATTAGAACCCTGCACCATGAGGACTCTAGTACTATAAATCTTGCATGGTACCATTCTAGATGAAGTTCTTCGAAGTAGAATCTGTTTACAAATCGGAACAGGATCGTTTTTAAAAATAATCGAGGACATCTGTCTGATATATAAGACCAAGTCAGATCAAACCGTGTATGCTAACATTGTCACTCTCCGTATCAATATACTTGTCCAGTAATACTATACGTTTCATAAAAGTCAATTGGATTTATTACGGATCGTCGCAGTGTTACATAGTCGCCTAGTGTATGGACAACGGTAGTTGAACTTGCAACTGCTTGCTCACGTTCGATTGTTCCTTATGTAGTGAAACAACTTTCAGCTTCACCCCGAGCAAAGGACATGCTACCAACTGAATTCTGCTGGGAATGTTTTCTTCGAAGTAATTAGTGTACTTCACCGTGGAAAAACTACTTGCGAAAGAAACGCTCCTTAGGCTCTTCTTTCGCAGAGCACAGACTGTAGTATCCCAAAGCTTTTCCTACTCCTAGCAATCGGATCTCAATGTGATTGTAGTTTATTGAAAGGCAAGGCAAGGCAAACGACGCAAGGAGTCGAATAAGGTTTAATTGATGTGTTACATGTGAAGAAAGGGTTGCAACGGTCGACTTCGAAAGGTGGCAGTCGCTACAACCAAGCCAGCGTTCGGAGTTCTATGAAAGTAATACTTCCTCCACCTCAATTGTTTGGCGAACATCTTCGAGAATCTCCTAAAGAACTTTGTGTTGTTGATCGCAAGTATCTGCCACGGCTGAAAGTAATACTGAAATAGTGAGTTGCGGCTGGGAGAGGGATTGAAGTTCGCTTATTGCTCGAAAGCTGAAAGGGGGGAGGAAGGGGTGGAGACTATTACATACCTCTAAAACCAAAGCCAACATGTACGATAGAACTTACCCTAACTTCTCCCAATGACTGACCTCTACATACCATGAAGTCTACAGTTCTCGATAAAAATACAGTTACTATAATTGTGCTCCTCCAACGAGTTCGGGTCGATACAAAAATCAGCACCTTTGTAACAAGTCCCATGGACTGGCGAAGCGAACGAACAAAATATGCAGGTCTAGACGTCGGAGTCCGAAGCATCTTGCTATAGCACATATCAATAGGCAGCTTTCATCAAGCATCAGTAAAACACGACTCGCAAGGTGCTGCTGCATTTCCGCTGATCCCGAATCTATGTCCGAGTGCTTGAATATGAAGACCTAGCGGCTCGTTACGGTCGATACGTCCAGATTCCGGATCACCTTCCCCAGATCATCTCAAAATCGTCTCACCTCGGCCATGCGGAAAGTATAGTGGATGGAGAGAAGGAAGTAAATTGATTGGTACCCGCGTCCTAGACGAAAGACTAGAATGTGGGGAAATAGTGCTATGTGAGGCTCGAAGGTAAGATGGTACGAGTCTGGGGGAGCGGAGTTGTCTCGCAACCAATGAGGTGAGTCTTGGATTTCAAGATGTTGTTGGTCGTTCCAGGATACCGAGAACTTCTTTAGGAAATATTACGTGGCACCACGTTATGTCCGAAAGAAGTTTCGATGGGTGGGACTAACGCCGAAGAGCCTTTCCAGTACAATTATTAGATGCGATTCTACTATCAGACAGAGTGCTCGCCAGATAATGCACCGAAGCGAGTGGGGCGGCTCCCTTTTGTGCCGAGGTTGCCACTAGGGAACATAAGAACTTGACAAAGACAGTTCAATAATGGCAGCTTGATCACAATTGCTTTTCAGAAAGTACAGTACAGTACGAAACAAAAAACACCGAACATAGTCCGGTAATCAAAGTATGATTACCAAGTCGCTGGACGCGGAGGGAATAGTGATCAGAAATGGGGTGAAGGGAACCTTGGAAAGCAGGAGGGGTCGTCCACCACCTCCCACTTCGCTCTGCCGGAAGACTCCAATTCCAGTTCCAAACTTCCAGTTGTGGGGAGCTCTGGAGTCTGGACTGCAGGGCTGCAGGGCTAGCACCGCAGCTGGCCTCCTCGCCTGGGAACAATTGTGTCAACATTGTGGAGTGCTCCGTAGATGGAGCCAGGACATTGGCGAATCAAGAACGACGAAGCAGCCAACCGCGGCCGATGGGCAGAATTCGGCTCACCCGTGGACGTCACCGAGCCACGACGAACGGCGCTGCGTGTGTCATATACTTCGGTACTTCGTATGAGGAAAGTACGGAGCGTACTTCCAAGGACAGTAGTTTTGTGTACAAGCCAGTCTTACTGTACTGTACGTACAGTACAGTACCGTACCGTACTTCATAGATCTGGCGTTGCATGTCCTCGACCGCCTCAGGGGTGAATCACTTCTTTGTACTTCGTATATTCGCACTAGGAGTTGTCAAACACTTGGACATCCATGCACTAGCAAACCACGAGTCCCTCTCGGCTTTTGATAGTCCAGTGAATGCTTTCCGAACCTGCTCTTAAGTGCCTCGCCTGCCTCGCTTGCCACCCCACCCCGCTCATCCATCTCTCTTTCTAACACTACATATACAGCTCTTTCCCCTCACACAAAGCTTTTCGCTCTCCTCCTCAACTTGCCACCTCCTCTCTTACACCAAACTAAACACATATCAAATTCACTATGTCGACCGCACAACTCCAAACGCCATCTACTGGCAAATATACTCAGCCTACAGGATTGTAAGACATCCCGCAGTCGTCTAACTTACCCCACATGTCTTGATCGGACATTTACTGACATCACCGTGCCGCAGGTTCATCAACAACGAATGGGTCCAGGGTGTTGATGGAAAGACTTTCGAGGTCATCAATCCTACCAACGAAGAAGTCATCTGCTCCGTCGCGGAGGCCACCGAGAAGGATGTTGATATTGCCGTAGCGGCTGCCCGCAAGGCATTCGAGGGCTCGTGGAAGAAGGTAACACCAGAAGACCGTGGAAAGCTTTTGGTGAAGCTCGCAGATCTAGTTGAGAAGAACCTCGATCTTTTGGCTGCAGTGGAATCGCTTGATAATGGCAAGGCACTCGCAATGGCTAAGGGGGACGTGGGAATGGTTGCTGGATGTCTGAGATATTATGGAGGATGGGCCGACAAGATTGAAGGCAAGGTTATGGACACAAATCCAGATACCTTCTCATACACAAGACAGGAGCCTGTAAGCACAATCATGGCTTTGTCGGTCCCACGCTATGTCTAACACAACATTCTAGATTGGTGTCTGCGGACAAATTATCCCGTGGAACTTCCCATTGCTCATGTGGTCGTGGAAGATTGGTCCTGCAGTTGCTACTGGTAACACTGTAGTCATTAAGACGGCTGAGCAGACTCCACTCTCCGCTCTTGTCGCTGCAAATTTGATTAAGGAGGCTGGTTTCCCACCTGGAGTTATCAACATCATTTCTGGTTTCGGAAAGATTGCTGGTGCTGCACTCTCGTCGCACATGGACGTCGACAAGGTTGCTTTCACCGGATCTACCCCTGTCGGTCGTCAAATTATGAAGGCCGCCGCTGGATCGAACTTGAAGAAGGTTACTCTCGAGCTTGGTGGTAAATCACCAAATATCGTCTTCAATGACGCCGATATTGAGAACGCCATCTCATGGGTAAACTTTGGTATTTTCTTCAACCATGGACAATGCTGCTGTGCTGGTTCTCGCGTTTACGTTCAATCGGGTATTTACGACAAATTCGTCGAGCGATTCAAGGCTCGCGCTGTGGCCAATAAGGTCGGTGATCCATTCGCTGCAGACACCTTCCAGGGTCCACAAGTTTCACAACTTCAATTTGACCGGATCATGGGATATATTGAAGAGGGTAAGAAGGCGGGTGCCACTGTCGTCACCGGTGGAGAGCGCCATGGTGACAAGGGATACTTCATTCAACCTACTATCTTCTCAGATGTTAAGGAGGACATGAAGATCATGCAAGAGGAGATCTTCGGCCCAGTCTGCTCGATCGCTAAGTTCGAGACTGAGGAAGAGATCATCAAGACCGGAAACAACTCGACATACGGCCTTGCGGCTGCGATCCACACCTCAAACTTGAACACCGCTATCAGAGTATCAAATGAAATTCGCGCTGGCACCGTCTGGGTCAACTCATACAACATGCTTCACCACCAAGTTCCATTCGGAGGATACAAGGAGTCAGGTATCGGACGAGAGTTGGGAGAGGCTGCGTTGTCCAATTACACACAAACCAAGTCTGTATCTATTCGCTTGGGTGACGCTCTGTTCGGTTAAACAAACTTGGGATTTCAATGGTCTATATGGATTCCTGGCATGGAATGGAATGGAATGAAATGAAATGAAAACGTGGTTATGATGTTACTAGCGTTGAACTTTGCGGAAAATAAACAATGATTCCCCTGACTTGCTTTCAAGACTTGTGAGACCTGGAGATGATGCCGCCTTTTGTGAGAAGTGGTGACCTCTACTCTTAGAAAAACGGCTAATGGGAGCTTGGGTCACAATCCGCTCTACGCCACAATCTCCGACTCTCATATATACTGTACATGTCCCATCCTCAACGACTCATCTTTGACTGTCATATCATCAACCATCTCATTGGCAGTTTGACAAGATTGTTCCCATCCAGGTCGCCAAGAAGCGTTCTTCACGTTTCTGTCTATTCCCTCCCGCCAGAGAGGACGGCATTCGCATTCGCTACCAATAGCGCTACCCCGCAACGCTATGATGTCCTGATCTTTAGTATCTTGGTTGGTTTGCGGGGTTCTTGTATCGAGAAACTGAATGATTTTCCTAAACGGGTTTGAGTTATCTAGTTAGTAATTTGTGAAGGGTTCGTGGATGGTGCTTGTTGTTTTGTGTGATGGAGTATGTTAAGTATATATAGTACTGTACTGTATATAGAGATGGTGGAGGGCTGTCGGGTTGGAGTGAGGTTGTACTGTACCGTACGCCATGACGCCTGGTGCAGGGCAGGGATGGGATATGCTAAGCTTCATATCTACTTCGTATGTTGGAGGATAATGATATAGCCTCCCCTACCAAGTGATATAGCCTCCCCTACCCCACTTAACTATGCCCGAAGCAGATTTTGCTATACGCGTGGATTTGTAAGGAGAAAATAATCGTACAAGGGAGCGGAGTAGATAGGCGTGGAAGCGTGTATTACACCTCGCCGTCGCTTAATAGTATATAGATGCCTTAGTGTTATGAGAATTAAATTAATTAAATTTAACTAATTGTATTACTAGGAGCTTGGCACGTAGTCAAACACGTTATCCTCAGAGAGTTGCGTGAGGTTATTCCCAACTCTCTAAACACTACTATTCGCTATTCTAATCAAGTTGTGCCTACTACTATATCTATTAACTGTTAGTCGATTATTATATATAGGATTATACGTATTCGGCGGAAGTAGAGGAGGCAAGGCCTAGAACAACTATACGCGGAGTATAGTAGCTATTGTGATTAATAATACTAAGAAATATATATACTATTAGGGCGACAGCGAGGGTTGTAGGAGAGCGACAGCGAGGTTCAAAAAATGTGGAATGTTAGTAAATGTTTACTTCTATGATCTGACGCGTTTTACTATGGGAAGTAAGGCGACGATTTAGCACTTGACATCCCTCTACACCGCTCTCATATAAGTGGGGTAGGGGAGGCTATATCACTTGGTAGGGGAGGCTATATCATTACCCATGTTGGAGATTCTTCAGATGGCTTGAGCGATTACTCCCCGCTGCGCTGCGCTGTACTGTATGTACAGTACATAAATCTTATGCATGGTAAATCGCAATCGCATCCCGCTATTCCAACACGGACTTAATAGATACTTGAAGTCTATGCATAACGCAATTCGTCCACCCTAAAAAGAAGCTTGGAGCTTGGAGCTCTCCCAGCCACCCTCTCATAACCCTTGGAATGAGGGGTCGTGATACAGTACAGTATCACATCCCTGCAGGTGGTCATATCTCCCCTGTAGAAAGCGATAGCCCGCTCTGCTCTTATCGCTCCTTATCCCGCTATCTGCAGCAGTAAGCGTGCACTTCCTTCCTCTCTCGCACACGCCCAATACTTCCGCATCTGCAAGCTCCCACTCGCAGCAGCCCTCACAAACAGGCTCGAAGACGTGGAAAAGAGCCAGAGCTTGCACGCTTATCTAATTGGCATACGTCTCCGCGTGATGCGCTGCATAAGCTCTAGTTTGATTTGGGGATGGATGGTGTGGATGTTGAGCTGTGAGACGATGCTGGTGGCAGGGGGGATTGGAAGCTTGCGATAGCAAGCAAGCAGAAGACTACAGAGGCGTAGGAAAGTGAGTTACCAGCTGCCGGAAGCTGGGCTGGGCGTGATGGAAGATCTGGAGCTTGAGGTCATACATGCAGACTACCCGGTTGTGCTCTTGTGCTTTGTGCCGTTGGTCTTCTTTCCTTCTTTCTTTCTTCCCTTCTTTCTTCTTTCTCTGTTCGTTGTGCTCTCTTTGGCCTCGGGATTCCTCACTGGATCTGCTGTGCTTCCATTGTGAACTATTCCACCATAATTGCTCCCTTTTGCAGCGTTGAAAGATCAGATCCTCAATCATGGCTCCCATCCTCTTAACCACTCTCCTAGCTCTCGCTCACATCGCAGAAGCCGCAACACCAGTAACATGGGCCTCAGTCTCCTTCACCTACCACGGCGAAAAAACCCCCTTCCTATTCGGCGGTCCCTTCAACCTCAGCCCCCTCGGCGCAAACCAGCTCTTCAACGCCGGCTATACAATGCGCAACCGGTACATCTCTCCTCCCTTCAACGGCACCGATCCGGGGATGCCCATCAACGGGATCAACGTCAATGACATCGAGAACACGCAGCTGCAAGTCGTGAGCACGAATGATGAGTGGGTTACGGCGAGCGCGATGGCGTTTATGCAGGGCTTGTATCCGCCGAGAAGTGATGGGACGCTGACGGTGGATGCGGAGAGTATTTTGGGGAATGGGAGTTTGGTGCAGTATCCGTTGGGGGGATATCAGTATCCTAACATTGAGAGTTTGGGGAGTCTGGATTTCAATCAGATTTGGTAAGCTTTTTTGTTCATGGGGGAGTAGTGAGATGTGCTTCTTGTGATGTTCCCAATGCTTGTGGTAAACTTTCTGTGAAATGCCACCATTTTTTCTTTCTTGGATACTCCCATGCTCTAAGCTGTCGCTTGTTCATTGCAGATGTCTCTACTACCTTGACCAAAATCGTTAAGCCAAATCGACTAGAGCAAGAACTAACCGAGCTCCCAGGATCAACGGCCATGAGCAATGCAACAACTACTCAATCAGCGCAGTCAACAAAATCAACTCACCCTCCTACGTCAATAAGATGATCGAATACGAGAGCTTCTATCTAAGTCTAGCCGATCAAGTTTTCTGGAATTTCGACAAGAGCATTCTTAATTTTGCGAACGCATATGAATTGTATGAATATGCTGCGTACCGTAAGTAATCTCCAGCCTCATAATACTTCTTCCTTCTTCAATCTCATGCTCTCAATTCTCTTTTGAGAGGAGGAAATCTACCCTCTTGTCACACCGTGATCATCTAGTTCAGAAAATTCTGATTTGATAATCTATAGAATACGAACACAACAAATCGGTTTACAACTCGTTGCTCCTAGAGGACCTTACGAAACTGAGAAATCTCGCTTCGGAACAGCAGTGGGCTTTTAATACGGCTAGTGGTGGGAACTCGATTAATGGGATTGCTGGGAAGACGCTGGCTTCTAAGATTTTTGCGCAGTTGTCGCATGTAAGTGATATGATATTCTCTCTAGAAACGTGGTTTCACGGAGAGGGTTTCCGTTCTGTTGCGCAAAATCACATACCGAAATCTGGATTATGGGAACTTTCTGAACCAAAGCTAATTTGTACAGAATATCGCCTCCAAAGGCATCTCAGACAAACTCTCTATAATGTTCGGCTCCTTCGAACCAATGGTCGCCTTCTTCGCCCTCTCCTCCCTCAGCAGCGGCCCCTCCTCATCAGCCTTCGTATCGTTGCCTCAAGAAGGCTCAACCATGTCCTTCGAGCTATTCTCATACTCCTCAGACCCAACCGACGCCCTCAACCTCAGCACCCCCTACCCAAGTTCTTCCGACCTCTGGGTGCGCTTCCTCTTCCGCAACGGCACATCCCTCGACGCAGATTTCATCGCCTACCCCCTCTTCGGCCGCGGCAACTCCGAAGTCGACATGAGCTGGAAAGACTTCGCGCAGGGCATCGGCGAGTTCGCCATCGATGACGTCGCCGATTGGTGTGTAGCATGCAACGCAGTCAATCTATTCTGCGAGGCGATCAGAGATGATCTGTCCGATACCGCGCCGTCTGTTGATCATGGATCGCCTTATACACATAGCCATGGCAACGGACTATCTGCGGCGGTTGCGGGGGTCGTTGGCGCGGCTGTTACGTTGGGTGTTTTCATCCTCGCGTTCCTCATCTTGCTGTTCCTCGGATTCCGCATCGATAAGCGCGATAAACAGAATCCGGCTGCCAGGACCAGCGATCTAGGCGTGCTGAAGCGCAGCGGCAGCGGGGGGTTCAAAGGCGCGGAGAAATTGGCTAGTGATACTGACCTCGCGGTGAAAGGCGGCGCGGGCGCTAGCGTGATCCGTCATGAGCGTGTTGGGAGCTGGGAATTGAATCATAGCCCCCCAAGCGGACATCATAGCTTGGATCAGGAGATGGGTATCGGGAGAGCGGTGAGTCATGCGGATTATCGTCGACGGAGTGAAGATGGGATTGGCCTTGGGGATCCGGTTAGGCCGGTGGATCATATTTGAGATGTGTGATGTGTATTTGAGATTGCGGGGGAAGGAGGGTGTTGTAGGAAGTGGCATGGGATGGGATGGGATGGGATGGGTTTATATTGATGCTTCTGATATACGATGATACCCTTTCTTGTCTCTCACTATACCCGTTTTTTCAGGTATCTAGGTTTTCTCTACGGCAGATCAGATGGGTGTCTAGGTGTTCTGGGTGCTGTGTTGCGCGGTTGTTTATATCCCTCACTATACGATCCTCTAAGCATACATAGTTACTATATATTCCCTATATGCATCTTAACCATTCCGTCATGAGACTTCTTCGTCAGAAATACCTAGGTACATCGATGGTTGGATGCTGGGAAGAGTGTTGTTTGATTACTTGATGTGAGGCATGAGTTCTATTATCTCCTACTCTGCGGTGCTGTCCTTTTAAAGTTTGACCTCTGAGACACTTAGTGCCAAGTTGGCACACGGTGAAGTGATGCTATAGTTGGCTATAGACCTATGATAGTACCTATAATAATACTCACAAAGGGACTACATACACTTCTTTTAGACGGAAACTTTGGAAGGATAGTATCGCTGAGTAAGAGTATGTATGTATGGCGTTTAATGGTGCAGGTGAAGTGCGAGTTGCGAGTTGTTAGTACATTAAGCTTAAGGCTCGTGCCGCGTGCGTAGCGGAGAGCTACCAGGCGAGGTGGGTACTTGTGTTTTTGTATTGAACTCTTTTCCTTTATTATTAATACATACTCACGCATATGACATGGAGCTTAAGTCCGAACAGAAGAATCCCCATACAAAGACAGCGACGCTATACCGATTATCGAGGTGTGAATTTCCGATGAGGGCAGAGCACGGGATTTCGGAAATTCTAAACTCCTGATCGTGTTCGATCAAGCCGAGGTATCAGCAGCCATCCATCTGCATATCGATCTTCCACAAAACCGTTGAGGGCTTTGCTTTTCTAGGCCGGCCAATCACGGCCGGCTGGTACCTGTCTGGTGGAGTCTCGGGTATGCGTCTGACGACCACGCGTGTGGATTTTTGGAGAGAGGAGTTTGGATGTCGGATGAGGCTGGGAATTGTGGGATGTGCTGGATGGAGGGATGGAGGGATGGGATGGAGTAAGTGTTCTGGTCTCAACAGTTTGGGATTTGGTAGGCTCGGCGTGGGGGCATTGGCTTCGCTGACAGCTCTTGCTGAAGATAGATACCTCTAAGTAGGTGGTACTAAAGTCCTCCTGGTTCTTCTTGATGTTCTTGTGCAGAAGAGAAACGACGATTGAAGTGGTGCTTGTACATTAACTTGCGGTGTTTATTCGTGGCTTACATGAGCTATCATTCCCATCCCCCCAAGCCGTCTACAGATTTCATTATCAAATCGTCAAGATGCCATCTAGAACCTACTCCCCGCTCCCAGACGCACCGCCCAAATCCCCAAACGCGGTATCCAAACCCCTCTCCTCCTTCTCCCGTCTCTCCAAAGTCGCCAGCATATACTCGCCATCACCCAGCATCCCACCCGATCCCTCCTCACCAACCACCATCCTCCTCTGCGCCTGGATGAACGCCGCCCCGAAGCACATCGAATACTACACCGAAACCTACACGCGCCTCTTCCCCAGCGCCCGCATCCTCCTCGTCACCATCACGACGCAGCAATTCCTACTCAGTTCCGAAACCACGCGGCGAGCACAGATCCGCGCCGTCGTCGCCGCGCTTCTCGCCCACCCCCGCGACGACGAGCGACTCCTCGTCCACGCCCTGAGCAACGGCGGCGCGAAACGCCTGTACGGGATCAGCGCTGCGTACGCGGCGACGACCGGCTCGCCGCTGCCCATCACCAGCTATGTGTTGGATTCGGCGCCGGGGATCCCGCAGTTTCGGAGGGATGTACATGCGTTGAACGTGCCGGCGAGACATCTGCCGTGGTGGGCGCGTGGGCTGTATAAGACGCTCGTGGTGCTTGTGACGTGCGTGGTGTACGTGACGGTGAACTGTAGGTCTAATGCTCTCGGCTCGTTGGAAAACTAAATTTCCCTATGTACATGTACATGTATCAGCTGACGCACGCCTAGGGATGCCGAAATGGTTCTGGCACGAGTTGGTCTGGGGACCGCACGAGGGCGCCCATAACTTTGCGTATATCGACCGGCGGTGTGTGAAGGGGTTTGTGTATAGCAAAGAGGACCGGGCGATCGATTGGCGGGATGTGGAGGCTCACGCGAAGGATACCGAGGAGCGTGGGTTTCGCGTCTTGAGGAAGCTGGTCGAGGGCGCGGAGCACGTGCAGTTGTTTCGAGGGAAGGGCGGGAAGGAGGATTATTGGGGGTTTATTAGGGAGGTGTGGGATGTGGGTAGAGGCGCGCGCTGGTGAGTGATGAGTCGAATCTGTTTGAATGAGCACGTTTTGTCGCAAGTCTTTGAGCGGCTCGTGACATGGTTCGGATGCTGGATATTCTGAATGGATAGCGTACCGGCTTTTGGATTTGTTCGTTGTGAACAGTTGAACGCTCTCTGTGCATCCCCTTCGCTTTTGGGATCTGGGAGGGGATAATTCAGACGTCGCTATGTTATTGTTCGGATGATATCCTGTTTCAGTCCTGGGCCATAACACTTGCTGGAGATTGGTTTTAAAACACCACAGATCGAGAAGTATGTTCGATCCTAAAATCGTGTCAGAGATACACTTCGCTAATGTTCGTCTGTCATGGTGAGGGTGCGACTCGCTTCACGTGCCATGATCGCTTCCCCCTGAACTCAATGCAGGAAGGGAAGATTTCGCTTCGGTACACCTTATTATGACGAACCCCCGCCACCAATGTAAGGTACGGTACCAGACTTTTGACACTCCAGACCACACTAGTCTTCCCCACCCATAAACAGTGTATTCAATGAGTTGAGTTGAGTAGTAGGTGCTGCTCAACTCAACTCAACTCAACTCTACTCTACTCATGAGTAGTTTGAGTTAAGTTGAGTAGTTTGAGTAGTTTGTCAATTCACTGATGGAGGAGTGTTGGGTTGGATGAGGGTCCAATGATTGTACTATAGGGTTTTCGTTGGAGGTGTCAGCGTACTGTACATATGCTAGATTTGGTGCTTAGCGAGGTTAAGAGCATTCATGTTTCATTGCTGAATTTCTGGCAAACATAGCTGACAGTATTTGGAAGAAGTAGCTGTCATCCGACAAATAGTATTCATCACTATGAGACTCAGTCCATTGGCAGCTGCTCGACGTGGGGTTTAAGACAGTTGTTTTTCCGCACCGCTGAATACATATGCCACATATATCACAGATCGCACCGTGGTGCTCAATCGACTCCAGATGCCTCGTCATCTTCACTGTCTTCCTCGTCGTCATCTTCTGCGTCAGACACATTTGCCCCTAGTTCCTTGAGGCGCTCCTTGTATTTAGTGACTTTATCTTCCAAGTCTCCAAAGACCATCAGAAGATCATCCAGTTCACTCTGTACTGTCTGCCTCTCGTTCTCTTTTTCTTTTAAAGTTGTTTCTGCAGTGGCAAGCTTCGCGGATGCGGCTTCGGCTCGATCGCTGGCCTCCTTCGACTTCTCCTCTGCGCGTTTTAGGCGCGCTGCGTGCTCTTGTGAGTTGGCGGTATACTCGTCATGAGCAGTTTTCAAGTCTTGAAGATGGTTTTTGTTTGCCTACGATAGAATTAGTTGGGTTAGGTGCCGGGTAAAATTTATCATACCTTCTCAAGATCGGCCTCAAGCTTGCTTATGTTCGATTGAAGATCAGAAATCTCTTCATCTGTGCGTTTTCGCGTTCGTTCAGCATTGGCATCGTTGGTCTTTTGTACATGTTCAAGTTGCCTCTGATGATCCTGGACCATATTTTCGGCATTAATCTCACTTGTTCGCTTCGCGTTTTCAAGTTGTTTCTGCAGATCTTGGACTACTCGATTCTGCTCATCTCGTAATTTACTGTCTGTGGTAAGTATGTTGGTGCCAGATTCTGAGAGAGACAAACCTCAAATCTTCATCGTGATGCCTTTGTAGAGCTTCATTGACATGCCTTATCCTGCCCAGCTCCACTGCAGAAGTCTCTCTTGCCCTTCGGTGATCTGCCTGCTCCTGGCCTAGCTGTCTGCCAATGACTAGTAGCTTCTCCTCCGCTTCTTGCAGTAAGCTAGTTTTTTGCTCTAGCTGGGAACGCAGGGAGTCTACCATTTCCCTGGATATGCCTTTTTGGACGCCGTTCGCAGTGACAGGCACTTCCATACCTGGATCCCGATCGATTGCACGAAGCAATCGACTGAAATTATCTTTGATGAATTCGACAAATGTTTTGTCGAAGAATACCTCTGGTAGACCGCCCTGAGGTGCGGAGCTGAGCTTTTGAGGGAGGACTTCGAAATCGCGTAGTAGGGGATGACTTCTAAGCTTCATGATACGATCAACGTACTGATCTCGACCTAGCCGAGAAGCTAATATGGGGTGGATGGTGGCTCTGGGCACGGGGGAGTCTTTTGTTGAAAACTCGTAAATGATTCCCAAAAGCATAGCAGCAAGCCCGGGCACGAGAACTCCCTCAGGCCCAGGGTTTAAGATGGCTTGTACGAGACTTTGAATGTTACTCCCTTCGCCTAGAAAATCATTCACTCCATCCGGATCCTCAAACAGCCACCCACAAAGGAGCATGAGGTAGGCTACTAGGACCCGCTCATCGACGTTCTTCTGAATGCCGATGATCAGATTCTCCGTTATTGTTTGTATACACGTCACAACCTCCTCGCCGGTAGATGCGTCACCCTGAGCAACACTCATCGCCAGACTCTTGGCATCCCCGTCTTCGTATATTAGATGAAAGAGAAGCACCGCGGCGAGCCAGTATCGATAAGGATCAGCTGAAACATGGGTGTCCAAAGGCTGTAAAAGTGTTGTCAATACATTGGCGGTTTCGTCAGCGCCTGTGCTGTGACCATCAATTGCACGTCGAAGAAAATGCTTTCGAATGGCAGGGTGGTTGAAAAAGTATGCTGTTATACACTCACATGCAGCTAGACGAGAATCGAAAGCGGCCTGTGAAGGTACACTCAATGTGAGATCTAAGAGACCGTCAATCACGTAGACTTTGGGGATGCCATTTTGCTGCAGGGCACCGTTTCCCTCTACCGGAGGTTCGTCCAGTACCGAAGTGACTTGGAGCTGAGCGAAGCCCTCTTGAAGTCTCGGATTACCTCGAATCAGGTCTGCACACGTAATCAGAGCCTAAGTTGTCATCATTATCCTTCTGTTTCTATAGGAGACATATATCGTTTCCTTACCTCGGCTTTGATCTGCATCTCCGTTGCTCGACTGAACGCAATTTGTAAAACAAGTGACAAAATCCCATGCTGCCAGAAGGCTGCTTGATTTGCCTGAGTTCCAACTCCACCCACGATGAGGAACAGTCTTAGAACTGCCAGAAGGGCAAAAGTGTTTCTGTTCTTTTGAACTTGCGCCCACGCTGCAACATCTTCATCTGTACTATCAAGAGCATTGCTCAATAAATGTGCAAGTTTCGGGACACAGCCAGTCTCTCTGAAAAAGGATTGATTGGAAACGTTGAGGCGAAGTAGATTCGCTAGCAGGATTAAGCAGTCCTCCACAATCCTGTCACCCTCAGACACGGAACCTTCCAATTTTATGATGTTGAATATGCGGTCGAACACATTTTCGAAAGCAACTACTTTTTGGAGCTCGGAAGAATTTGGTGTCAGGTAAGTTAACAATGAAAGAGCTTCATTCCTGACCGCTTCCCTTCTATCGTCCAACACTGCAACAAGCCTAGATATTCCTAGCGGAGCGGTGAAAATGCACTCTTCTGTACGCTCAGTCCGAGAGGCCAAGATGGCAGAGAGGAGTTGTAAAGAGTACAGGCGAGAGTAGAAGTCGTTCGTTTCCAGAAAATCCAGCAAAAGAGTAACATTATCTTGGCGCTGTGTAAATTCATCTGCAAGCCATAAAGCAATCTCTTCTGAAGCTTCAGGACTGTTCTCGTTGGGATTGAAAAGCATCAATAGTGTCTCCAGCACGACCTTGACAGTGTCCACATCCTCGCCATCCTTGCTTAAACTTGCAATGAGTCCCCGAAGAGCATCTGATGCCACAGATGCGGGATAGTCCTTCGCAAATGAGCGTAAACCTAGAATCGCGGCGCGTCTATCTTCGAGAAGTGTCGAACTGGATAGCCTCGAGGCTAGGGTCGAGATGGTTTCCGTGACGCTCTGCTTCGCTGGCGTGCTAGCGATCGTGAACATTGCTCTGCAGGTTTCGTAAAGTCATTGGCCATGAATCGTCTATGGTTCACCTAGTGTCTATGCGGTTCCTCATTCTGAAGCCAATCAATGGGCGAACACGGCGATATTCTTGAATGCTTCAGGAGTTATTAATTCTGGCATCTTTCCCCAGATCTTCGGTTTAAAGTAAATCCAACTCCGACGCATGCAGGGATTAGAGTGACGCTAAGAACAGCATTAACTTCTTGCTGCCCTTGACTTTGAATCGCGACAAAGGGAAGAAAGCAGCTTAAACCGCTTTCATACACCTTTTGTCGACCGTTCGCAAGGTCGCTGGAAAATCAGCACTCGTTGTATTTAACGTCGTTATAGTCTCCCGAATTGACAGTACTGTTACAGAACGACGCACTCTTCTCGCGGAGCCTGCACACTGCAGTTCACACTGCGACTAGGCAGAAACGACATCTTTTACCATCTTTACTTCCAAATCGCGATCCTGAGTTGCGCGCATTGCGTACATCGCAGCTATGGGTGTTCCAGCACTTTTTCGATGGCTCAGCCAAAAGTACCCAAAGATCGTGAGCGGAGGTAAGTTCATTGGACTCGGTGCTTCTGGACTATGCTGACCGGCCAAAGTCATCGAAGAAACACCGCGAGAAATTGATGGCGTACAGATCCCGATCGATACTAGAGGGCCAAATCCTAATGGCGAGGAGTTTGATAATTTATATCTTGACATGAACGGTATCGTCCATCCGTGTTCGCATCCTGAAGACCGACCTGCCCCAAAGGACGAAGAGGAGATGATGTTGGAGATTTTCAAATATACAGACCGTGTTGTGAATATGGTTCGCCCCAGAAAACTATTGATGATTGCTATTGATGGTGTTGCGCCACGTGCGAAGATGAACCAGCAACGTTCTCGTCGATTCCGTTCCGCCCAAGAGGCCAAGGAAAAGGAGGCAGACAAAGCAGAACTACTTAAGATGCTGAAGTCGCAAGGCGGCCACATCGAGGAACCAGAAATCAAAAAGGCTTTCGACTCAAATGAAATTACCCCTGGCACTCCTTTCATGGATATCTTGGCCTCGAGTTTACGATACTGGATTGCTCTCAAGCTCAACACTGATCCAGCTTGGGCTAAGATGAAAATAATCATCTCAGACTCGACCGTCCCCGGCGAGGGTGAACATAAGATTATGGAGTTCATCAGGTCTCAAAGGTCCTCTCCTGAACATGACCCCAATACAAGACATGTCATTTATGGCTTAGATGCCGATTTGATCATGTTGGGCTTAGCTACTCATGAGCCTCATTTCCGTGTTCTAAGAGAAGATGTTTTTGCCCAAGATTCAAAGCCTCGCACTTGCCACATGTGTGGTCAGGCTGGCCACCAAGCCAGAGAGTGCACCGGGAAAGCTAAAGTCAAGGATGGTGAATTCGACGAGAAAGATAGTGCACCATCTTTGAAACCCTTTATTTGGCTGCATGTCTCTGTGCTTCGCGAGTATCTGGAAGCAGAACTCTATGTTCCTAGTCAACCTTTCAGATTTGACCTTGAGCGAGCCCTAGATGATTGGGTTTTCATGTGTTTCTTCGTTGGTAATGATTTCCTGCCACATTTGCCCAGTCTTGAAATCCGAGAGAATGGGATCGATACTTTGATTGCAATCTGGCGTGACAACATTCCCTCAATGGGTGGATATCTTACCAAGGATGGACATGTTGATCTTGAAAGAGCCCAAGTTATTCTGGAAGGTTTAGCCAAGCAAGAAGATGCCATCTTCCGCCGAAGAAAGGAAACCGAGGACAGAAGGGAAGCAGGAGCAAAGAGACGCAAGCTCCAGGCCGAAAGAGGAGGTCGGGGCGGCCGAGGAGGCGGTCGCGGCGGTCGTGGAGGCGCGCCGGAGTCTCCAATAGATGGTAGACAGACAGGTAGGCATAATGAGGCTCCCATCGGATTACCGTTGTTCGCTCCAGGGGCTGGCGATATTTCTCGAGAGGTGCGAACCATGACACATGATATGGCGGTCAACAGAGGCGCTGTCTACAAAGCCAATCTTGCGAACAAGAGTGCCGCTGCAGCGTTGAAGAGCCAAATCAATGGCTCTGGAAAGGAGGATGTCCCTGCGACTGATGTCTCTGCAGAGTCACCAGCGTCAGCGTTAGGCAAGCGAAAGGCTGAGTTGATAGAGGACGGGGACAGTACTTCTGGGCAAGATACGTCTCAACCAGGAACACCTAAAACTCCTGATGAGCCACCCGTCGATAATGTTCGCCTATGGGACGATGGTTATGCCGATCGGTATTATACACAAAAATTTGATGTTCACCCAAGCAATATTGAGTTCCGACACAAAGTTGCTAGAGCATATGTAGAAGGACTCGCGTGGGTCTTGCTTTACTATTTCCAGGGGTGTCCATCGTGGGATTGGTACTATCCCTATCACTACGCTCCATTCGCTGCAGATTTTGTTGACCTGAAGGACATCACCATCAGCTTCAACAAGGGTCGAATATTCAGGCCATACGAGCAACTTATGGGTGTCCTTCCGGCTGCCTCGAGGCAAGCCATTCCACCAGCTTTCCACGACCTGATGACGAATCCCGAGAGTGAGATCATTGACTTCTATCCGGAGGATTTCGTCGTTGATCTGAACGGCAAGAAGTTTGCCTGGCAAGGTGTCGCTCTGTTGCCATTCATTGACTCAGCAAGACTTCTCGAGGCTATGGGTAAAGTATATCCAACGCTAGCTCCTGATGTTGCAGCAAGAAATGTCGTTGGTAAGGATGCTCTCCTGCTTGCTGAAGCGCATCAAGAACTGTATGCCGATGTGGCCACAAACTTCTACTCGAAGAAACAAGGTTCCTCTCAGTTCAAATTGAACCCGCGCGCTAGCGAAGGACTTACCGGCATGATTGAAAAGAACGAGGCCCATCTTCCGCACGGCTCTCTTTCTTTTCCTCTTAGCGATGCAATGCCAAGCCTCGACGATGATCGGTCCATTAGGTATGTGGCAGGTTCTCCTCTCCATTTTGAATCTATCTAATATCATAACAGTGTTTACTACGAGATGCCCACATCAAAACACATTCACAAGTCAATGTTACTGCGAGGGGTAAAGTTTAAGCCCAAAGCTCTTAACGAATCCGATATTGAGACAACGAAAAGGAATGCATCTAAATCCGGCCGTTCATTTGGTGGGGTGCCTCTGAAAGGCGATGGCAGAGGGCGCAACTCCTTCAACTATGCTCCGTCACATCAATCTGGCCAAAATCAGGGTCAAAGTCAGAACGGTCGCCAATCATATGGATCTCAAAACAATGGCTACAACAAGCAGCCAAGTTATCCACCACCACCTGGGTCAGGCTGGGTACCTCCGCCACCTGGCATGGGAGGCTTTGGCAACGGACCTCCACCTCCTCCTCCACCGGGATATGGAGGCTCCTATCGTGGTCATCCACAAGGTCCCCCGGGTTACTCGCAACCTCCTCGTCAGTATGGCTATGATGATCGGCGTGGTGGTGGTGGTGGTGGTGGGTCGTATCGTGGCTCTTACACAGGAAATGGTGGATATCGCGGCCGTCGTTAAAGTCAACTGTAGGATTTCCTTTAGTTTAATGCGATCCTCAAGTGTTCTTCGCTAGGGTGAGTTGAGCTATCTAAAAATGTACTGTATATTTAAGAAGGGACTAGCGTCTGTAGAATATCAACTGCAAGTGGGAGAGAAAGCGGAAAACATCACGGCGGAAGTTTTTAAATTAAGCTTATTTCCCGCCACTTCTCTGCTCTGCCGTGACTTATGCCATGCAACCTAGCAACAATATCATAAACGAGGTGTATAGAATACGATGCTCACGTGGTTGATTTCCTTTGGTTGGTCTAACTAGTTCAGGGGTGCATGCAAGTCATCTAAGTCGCGAGGTACGGAGCTACGAGGGGTTCCTGAGACAGAACCTCCACCATCAACGCACCATCACCTCCTCAAGCCCTCTTCGTCGTCCGATCGGCTCATATCGAATTGTACTCTCATGTGAAGTGCGGAACAATGCAGAAATACTAGGACTCCTCTAGCACAAGACTACGATTATAATTAGGCTATGTGCGAGGGCAATTTCGCAACGGCTACCACCGTCCTCGAGCTAGATTTCACCAGCAACACCGTTTCACATACACGTACACACACAATCGCGAATGCGCAGGCAGAATTGTATGTCTGGAGGCGGTGATCGCATTGGAATAACGGGCACATCAAGTTCCTAGCCATGAATGGCGACTCAAGTCTCGTTGTTACACTGGTTGATCGACTAACCACAAGGGTAGGCGTCTGAATCCGCATGTATCATCGCGTTTATGTGTGTTTCGTGCTGACTTATTTTGTTCCTCTGCAGCTTCCTCATCGAACAGGATCTCCTTCCCACGAATTCGCCCGTGATGAGGTCGTAGTACTTACCAGATCGACCCTTGTGGGAGTCAGCAGTGCTTGCATAGGAGTTGTTATAGAAGCATTGTTGCAACTACTAGAAGAGCTGGCAAGACCATACAAGGGAATACAGTCGCACCCTATCCATATCGTACACTCAGAGCTTTACATACTTGGGCTACTCGCAGACTGTTGTTCGAAACACTGGGATGCAGTTAACACCACAATCCAACGGGGCTCTGACGATGGACTGAATTCGGACTCGGACGACTCAGAAGCTGGCAGGGCCTCAAAGAAGAGCCTCAGTCCAAAAGGACTACAAAACAGAAGGCGTGCCTCTCGGAATACATTGCTTCCTCGAACCAATCCTCCAGATCCGTTGAATGATGATTTAGTGCGACGGCTGTTCGACACCGTTAAACTTTTCTCGAAACCGGTCTCAGATAATTACGTTCTCCCGAGCTCGAATATCTTGGACGATTCATATATGTCGTTTAGTAATTGGGATGTCTTTGGACAAGATGCTGTCGGGACCTCTAACGGGCACCTAAGTGGTACTGAGGTCTCAAAACTTCTTTTAGAGAAGACTGAAGATATTGACGCGTACATTCGAGTCGTCTTAGAATACATCTCATTCTCTAACTGGTCGCGCGCGCTGGAGTACGTTAGAATCGCTTTGGTGCAAGCAGCACATCCGGCAGCCAGTGGCCCTGTGCAGCCCAATATATTAGTTGATGACGACAGAAGTGCGCTGATAGTAATCCATTTTATCTCCTGCTTCTGGGTCGACGTACGGAAGCTAGGCACATTGATTCAAGAGTTGTGCGGTAGTTTCTTACATCTTCGCAAAACATTCCAGACAACAGTCGCAGTGGTTGTCCCGCAATTGATAACAAGATGGCTTGAACGGAATCCCCAGGAATTCATTGATCTGCATTCTACACACAAGCGACTTGATTGCGGTACGAACAAATTACATCCATCTCAGATTATACTCACAGCCAATCCATACTAATTTATATCGTTTCCAGGAGCTGAAACACTGTTCGATATGACGAACACTATGTTTGATGGCGGACGACGCAAGGCGCTTCTATATCCGTTTCAAACATCCCTCCTTTTGCTACTTCCTGATGTCTTTGAGGTCGCCAGTAATATGAGAGATGTGAAAAGTAGCAGCATATCGAAAAAGGTATCTTTCCTCGAGATGCTCAGAAAAGCATTGAAGAACAGGAACGAAACAGCTGTTTACTGCTTGACATCAGTTCTGAGAGTTGCCCGCCACTTCAATCTCGATAGTGATGCTGCTGTTCTAAGTTATGCTCTGGATGTCCAAGAGGAGGTCAGAGAAGCAGTCTTCAGATCCCAGGCGACCGGAATTGACTCCTCAAACATCGATGAACCTTTGATGACAGCGACATTTGTTAGCTTAACACACCTCAATTTTGAGCACGGTGTTGCAAGCCTAGCACGGCTCTGTCTCGCTCCAAATGCACCACAGAGTTTCAAGCTCACCGTGATTTCAGCGTGTTCTCATTTCGCTCGACAATCCAACCCCGAAGATTACCAGCCACTGTATGCCAAAATTGCAGAATTTCTCCGAGGACAACTCAAAGTACGTATGACATGACGACTAGCGAGCTGCGCTTATTTATATTAGAGCCAGGCATCAAAGATCCAAGATTCATATCCAGAGGAGCACTATGCTATTCTGAAACCTTTAGAGACTTCTTCGTCATCGGATATGATCTATCATATACTTCTATTCTTGGATGCATCGCCACTCACCCTGCTCGTTGGCGCTCCCGACAACTCTTTTGAGTGGATCAAGTCCTTGGAGGCAACCATGACCTCTTTTCTGAGCTATCTTGTAACCGATGACGAGCGGATCAGACAAATGACAAGTACTGTGGCAAGAAAGCTTATGACCGAAGGTACTATGGCTGTTTGGAATCGTATTGATGGCCCAGAGACTCTAGTGTTCAAGCACACATTTTGGAAATCGACGTAAGTCATCTGGGCATTTATTCATTCAAGTACGATTCATTTGTTTCTCGCATTTTTGACGTCTTCCTTGTCATACCTTTATTGGAAAATAGATGGCCAAGTCGTCTCTTGCGATGACATAGCTCTCTTTGATTCCTATCGACATGTTTACTTTTCGCTTGTACAGTCGTATTATAAATCACAAGCTGATGTCCCTGAATAGATCTGTGATTCTTATGGCTGTTTCCGAGAAGCTAATCAATATGACCGACGACGGAAAGGTTTCTCTTCGTTTCGTTCACGACTACCTCGAAGCCAGGTTATCCCTACTAAAATCCATCAAGGTGAGCAGGCCAGTCGCCATTAAGACTGAGTGAGAAACAACCTTGCTAACTCAGACCGCAGGAGCTTACCGACCTAGAGGAAGACGTACCTGAGAGAGCTGCTGCATGCTTGAAGCTAGAGACAGCATTTCTTGTTTCGCTCTGCTCCATCGATATCTCAACATGCCAATTAGTTACGAAATGTATCTCGCTGTTTTGCGAAGAATGTCGAATCATGGATGGTGCGGCCGCTTCCTCAGCAAAGGCTTTGATACCAACACTTCGAAATCTCGATACCTATGTGGACATAGCATCGAGAGATTTCCGATTCACAGGACTGGTGGCGTTCCAGAAACGTGTTCGTGGTCTTTTAAGGCAGATGTCGCACCCAACAGCAGGTATGCTCGCAGCGTGGGAGACCGTGTTTGATTTTTGGTTGAAAATATCAAAACACATATTTTCGCGTTCCGCTGAAATTCTAGACGAAAAGGCGTTGGTAGAGTGGCGCAATTACTCCGGCTTTCTAGCCTCTCTCGGTGGCACATGTGTATCTGGCCAAGCAATGGTTCCAGAAGACTCGAATCTTGCCGGGTTGAGGTGGATAGATCAACTTCTGCCCGACAGCTACGATGAAACGTTGTTGACCAAGTACATGAAACAAAGTGTGCAATTGCTTGCCAGCAATAATGTGCGAGTTCGAGAAGCTACGAGAGAATCACTTTCTACGGAACTTGCGTCGCCTCTTTACCTACCCCTATTTGAGAATCTCGAGACTGAGCTGGGAGTTCTGTTCGACAGTCCGCGCACCAATACGTCTTTATCTATCGAGTCCCGCGTAATCTTTGCCGAGCAAGCGTCGGCGCTTCTAAAGAGCATAGTGGAGAGATTAGGGGGTCCAACAGAGGTCGGCACCACACTATCTGTGGACGTAGGCGCGCTGACCCTCAACTTCGCAAAGTTCTTGGATGAGTTGACGGAAGGTGCCAGCGTGCTTCGTGTCAAAATCAAGATCTGTCAATTGTGCGAAACAGTAACACGGAAAAAAGAGCTGCTCAATCTCAGGCACGATGTGCGAATTAGAAACCAGTTGCTAGAAGTTATTTTTGGCTGGATAGCACGCCCGGGCACGCCCAATGATGCGATACACACGGCTGGTGCTCGTATCGATGAGATTCTACGACTTCAGAGAGATCTTGATAGAGCCTGCCTCAAAGCGCTAGCAGATCTCACCTACCGGCTACCATTGCAACCGGCTGAAGGACAGACTGATGCTGATACCAGTGATCTCAAATCTCAGATGTTTCACACTTACTTCAACAGATTTCTATCTCTACTAAATTACGATTCGGGCGAGGGGCGAAAGTACGACGTTAGACTCCCTCCCGTTGGGAGTGAAGAGCCAACCAGCACACCGGAACTTGCCATCACGGCTCTTTCTAATCTCCTTAGTGCGAACATTGACGTCGGATTAAAACATTCTCTTGGAATTGGATACCACGAAGATCTTGACATACGGACAGCTTTTGTTAAGGTGCTATGTAATATTTTGATACAGGGTGCCGAATTTAATAACCTCTCCGATACAGCAGTAAACGAAAAGTACGATGAGTTATTAGATGTGAGTTCATTTGATCGTATTTACCGAACTGTACTGATTTATAGCTCCTACTTAATGATATGCCTTTAACTATATCACTTTGCGACGCATGTCCTAGTACCGAGGTCGATGAAATGACAATCTCGCTGCTGAACATTTTTGATTCTAGAGGGCTTGGTTTCATTTTGTTAGAAGGTCTTATTGACCACGAAGTAGACCAAACCGGTATGTCCCAAACAGTAGTGCATGGCAGTTATACTCTCTAACTACGTGGCTAGAAAACGAGGCCGAGCTTCTTCGACGGAATTGTGTCGCCACCAAGATGCTCTCCCTCTATGCAAAATGGAAAGGGGCATCGTATCTGAAAGCAACCTTGCAGAAGGTTCTTGAACGCCTCGTCTTAACCTCGAAAGATCTTGATCTTGAACTGGACCCTGCCCGCACCTCCTCCGCTGAGGAGCTATCGAAGAATGCACTTCAACTCCGAGTTGTCACAAAAGTCTTCATCGATGACATCTGTGGTTCTGCTGCCCATATGCCCGTGTCATTTAGGAAGATCTGTAGCATCGTAAGTCTCCAAGTACGACCGAGAGTGAGTGCTACTGACATTCAATGCCAGATTTCTACAGCCGTCATGAAACGTTTCCCGGAAGCTAAATTTACAGCTGTCGGAGCCTTCATTTTCCTCCGCTTCTTCTGCCCCGCTATCGTTGCTCCAGATGTTGAGGGTTTGATTAGCTCACCCCCATCCAAGGAAATGCGACGAGGTCTCTTACTGATTGCAAAAGTCGTACAAAATCTTGCTAATAACGTACTTTTCGGAGCAAAGGAGCCCTATATGTTCCCACTGAACGACTTCTTGACGCAGAACATTTATCGCGTTACCACCTTCTTGAGAGAAATTTCTGTACGTTTTGTCCTCTCTGCCAATGGTTTTGTGACTGACCAACTTAGGTTGCGCCAAATGTAAACGAGCCAACGGTGGATTCCGAGGCTTTTGATTTTGGCTCTTGCGTAGCCCTTCATAGGTTTTTGTACGATCATTGGGACCATGTTCGCCAGAAAATCGTTCTCCAAGAAAGGAAGGGCGTGGTTGTACCATCTCTCGTAGACATCAGCAAGGGTTCAGCCCCCATGTTAGATTCATTGAGAAAACTGATCACCAATCTTGGGCCTCCTCCGATGGACGTATCGTGGAACCGGCCGATGATATCGCAGAATACTCCACCATCGTACTCCCGATTCCAGCATTTCATGCTCCGAAATGCAGGTAGAAATACGGAGTCGCTAGTATCCACTCGTGCTGTTTATGACGGAGGAGAAAGCAAGGTACTAAACGTCATGCTACGAGAAAGTGCGGTCCTAACATTCTAGTAGGATGCATTGCCCATGATCTGTATTATACTGCGAAACATTGACACGGAGACGGTAGATTGGGAATTGCTACTTTTTGGGTATTTGAAGGTAAGATCATCTCACTATTCATAGGATTTGACTAAAGTGTTCTGTCTTTCAGATCGCTAGCCGCATGTGGCATCGTCCCTTCGGGATCCTTATCGATGCGACTTGCTACAACGGCCAGAACGAGCCACAAGACGCCTTGTTCAAGCAGCTGGACTTGTTGACTCCAACCGAGTTGTCAAAACAGCTCTCCAGGGTGTTTGTTTACAATATGAATAGTGCATTTCGGTAAGAGGATAGCAATGCAAGTAACACCAAACAACTCTGAACTAATTGGATGTCAGAAAATGTTTCCGTCGAATTCTTCGACTCGCTGCTAAAAGCGAAAACAGCGCGTTCCATCCGAAGAACGTTGATTATCACCTCATTGGAAGCCTCCAAGACCTGCAGGCACATTTTCATTTGAGCCAATTACATCTACCCAAGGAGACTATAAGTGTTGTCACAGACACCAGATATGTCTTCCAACCCATCACGAGACTTTCGAAAACCAAGGGAAAGGTAGAGGTTGTGATTAAGGTGGGTAGCCAATTTGTCCAGGTCACTACGGCGAAAAAGCAAGAGGTGGTGCCTGGGCTGCGACTGCACGCAACTGTCAACGACATATTCCGCTTGTCCGAGGTTGATGAAGCTCCCACGTCAATCCAGACAGAAGATGATTCGGCTTTTGGATTGCGGACAGAAAATGGGAAAATAGTAATGTATTTCACAAGTCCTAGGAAACCAGATGTTCTTGCTGCAATTCGTGGGGCGAAGTCTAAGCATGGTAAGGAGTTGCGGACTCTGAAATCGTTTGAGAGGCTCGTCCGACCGCAGGACGTACCCGGAACTCTTCTCAATATTGCTCTCACGAATATGGCGAGTTCCGACCAGGTACTGAGACTCGCATCCTACAACCTTCTGTGCGCACTTTGTCGTGCCTTCAAATTTGCCGCAGACTCCAAATTCATGAGCACAAAAGGTTGTTTCTGCATTTACCCTACTTCAGCTCTGGAGCTAACGTGTGTAGAATTGTCGGTGCCTTTAAACCCATCGCATTTCATAATTGAGATCAGTAAGCAACTTGCTCAGTCAGAGCCGCAACTAACTGTCGATTTTCTGAACGAGTTCTTTGTCGGATGGGAGAGTTTCCCCTACTCTCAAAGACCGCTTAGTCTCGCGTACATGGCGCCATGGCTGCCAAGTCTACGTACTACCCTAATGCCAACAGATATCGACAGCGACAAAGCACGAGAGAAAACTGCGGTCATCTTCCGTAAGCTTATTGAGGTAGCTATTTCTGATGTAACACTCAGTACTACACTTGAGCAGCGAATCTGGCCGATCATCTGTAGGGATGAGACCTACACCGACATATTTCTAGAGGAAGTCACCAAAGCTGCTTTGAGCTATGGAGTCGAAGATGAACGAACAGAGATCTTGGGCTCCATCATTGCTTCTCTGGGTACTATTACTATTCGAGGAAAGCTCCTCTCAAGACTACGAAAAGCTCTGAACCGAACATCACTTCGCCCTACGAGGCATCTACCAGACAACACTGTGTGGAGCGAGATCAGCGTACTCCTAAGACTTTGCCTCTCGACTTCGTTTGACAGCGGCGTTCAATCCCAGCTGTATCTCCCTGAGCTCTTCCATCTCGTCACGATGCTAGCCAATACAGGCAGTCCCGAAGTGCGGTTGATGGTCCACCGTCTTCTGATCAACACTATACACGCGATGTGTACAACCTTCCCGCTTGAGGAAGGCAAACTAGGCAGACTGAAAGTATTACTTCTATCGGTTTCGGAGCCTTGGAATGATTCGCTCTTCAACTTGTCCCTCCGTGACGGTTTGTCTATCTCTGCGCTCCAGGACTCCGGGATCCCCGCGCTCAATGCAACCGAATCGCTTGCAGTTCTCTTGTCAGAAGTGAGCACCGTCGCGGCACCGTCCATTGATGTGTCGAACGCGTGGCGATCCAGGTGGATGAGTTTGGTTGCTAGCACGGCGTTTCAAAGCAATCCCGCCATTCAACCACGGGCCTTTACTGTTATGGGATGTTTGGCAAGAGAAGATGTGGATGATGATCTCTTGTATCAAGTCCTTGTTGCCCTACGGAGCAGCATTAGCCGCTTCATGGAGGAAGGTGATAGCGAAATGCTGATTGCCATTGTAAGCTCGCTGACAAAGATGATGGACAAACTTCCCTCGGCCTCTCGATATGGACTGCAATTATTCTGGCTGGCGCTTTCATTAGTGCGGCTAGTTCCACTTCCGCTGTTCAATTGTACAGCTTCATTTTTAGATGCAGTTCTTCACAACATCGCTACCTCTGGTGATTTCAAGGAAGGAAGAATAGTTCCAGTTTTACTGCAAGGTCGACTTCCTCTCGAAGATGCTGCGATTCAGCTCGACGAAATTTACGGAATCCATTTCAGTATTGAGAGTTTCCATTTCGCTGTAGTCGCCTCTTTAGTGAAAGGTCTTTCGGATTCAGTCACAAAGGCCACAGCAATTCGCGTTCTATCAACATTTCTCGAAACTACGAGCGCAAACACTATGAATGGCAACACGTTTCCATCTGATCTGACTTGTGTACCATACCTTGGGGCTCTCGTGTCGAGGACGATGACTCCTGTAGAGGCAAGACAGAACTTTTGGAGTGCCAATGTGACGACTATGGGCGATGCTCTTACAACAGAAGAGGTGGCCAGACTGATCGATATGTCTTTGATCAAAGACAAGGAGTTACTTTTGAATGTGGCTATTGGGATCGTTGACTTTCGCTACCTGGAGGATTCAATTCAGAATCGTGGACTGTTATGGCTGAATAGGGTTGCTCTAAAAAGACCAACTGTGGTTCTGCACTTGTAAGTCCGCTTCTAGTATGATTCGCATATGACAGCTAATCTTGTGACAGGTGTGCCCCAATATTGAATATTCTGGATGATGTTCTCCTGAATTGTCAGAACACAGCAACTTTGGAATCAGCGCATCAGTTGCTACGGACTATAACTTCGAATCCCAAATTTTCAGGCGGCGTTGACACTGCGGAAATGCTCGAAGATGTCCTTGATGGGATAGGATTCGGTGGATTGTGGCGCTCAGCAACTTTCCACAGCCAGAACGAACACGAAAGGCAATGCACCGCACTTACGGATAGACTCATCGAGGTATGGACCCCATCTCTTCTACTTTTGCTTACTATTCCGTTCTAACATCATTTTGCAGCTTATTATTGCATAGCGAGGTGAACGGCGGGTTTCGCGCTGCTTTTTTGGGTTATACCTATTATGCACGATCATCCATGTTGATCGGGCCTTTTTTATATTCTCATTAACTGATGCTGTTATGCTTGAAACGATGTACGTTTGTTATGCCACTGACGATTTTGATGAAAGACGAGGGTTAGGGGGACAGGTCGCTTCTCGATTGTCACAAGCTGGATATATGATACCCTGTTCTTAGACAGTCTATGTTGTTAGATATGAGATATTTCGATATTCCAATCATTAACGCAATCAACTCACGGGCTGTCATTACTAGCATAGTTCTCCTAAGCTTCGTCTCCTGCTAAGATAGGCCTTGTTTGGTGTAACATAGTTTCCTGGGCTGGAAAGATTTTAGAGAGAAGGATATGCAGCCCAGCAGCAACTCCAAAGCCCCAGAAGTACCCTAGGTACGAGAAGTCCCTAGCCCCTTCATTGACACTGACATCTGGACTTACCTTCGCGTCCTCTCGTTAGTATTGCATCGAGAAGCTGGAAGTCTCAAGAACTTACTGCAGCAGCGAACCCCGGCAGCAACGGTGCAAAGCCGACTATAAAGGCAAGGACGGCTCTCCAATTGGTTCCCCAATTGTTGTACTTATATATGCCTTCGGGATTGTACATTTCCTCCACACTCACGACCTGTTTATGCACAAACCAATAGTCTGCGATCAAGATGCCCGCGATAGGAGCGAGCCAGATTGTATAGCCATCCATAAAATTCAAGAGAGCTTCAGCTGAAGCTAGAATATTCCAAGGCGTCATACACCATGCGCCAATGATAGCGCAGATATATTGGCCGCGTCGAATGTTGATGTACCGGGGAAAGAGGGCTGAGAGATCTGTAGCTACAGAAATAGAGTTGGCAGAAATGTTCACGCCAATTGAAGCGATTAAGAATGCAGTGGCGCAAAAAAATGCACCTGCCCGTCCACCTTTCGATGTCCAGTTGTTGACGATCAAGAGAGGATCCCAGAGGAGCTCTCCATAGAGAACTTTGGAGCCGTTGGCACCAATTATGCCGAAGAGCATCATCACTATGAATACTACTGGTATTACGATCAATTGAACGTATGGGCTGTTGGGCTTTTTCGAGTAACGAGCGAAATCATTCCTGAGGAGAGAAGTTATAAAGAGTACAACGGTGAAAGCCGGAAGAGACTCACATGTTGACACCAAGTGTTGCAAAGTTGCCAATCATAGCATATATGCCATGCATAAATGCCCACCCGAGCTTAGGTCCGTGAACAGTATTTCCCTGACTAAATATCGCCTCTCCACCACCTGTGGCATTGACAATCCAGCCAATGATAGCGAATCCGGCGATTGGAGACACGATGCTCTTGAACGTGAAGAACCATCTGACTTGATGTGGTGGGATATAATGGAACGGCAAGCAGAGGATAAAGTATATAAAGTAGCAAATCATAAATTCGGTCGTGATATTGGCTGATTCGGGAAGCTGGTTCGGAACATTTCTGAACCTCGGCCAGATTGCGTATATCATAGATTCTTGGAAGACTGAGCATCGAAATGACGTTCAGGGTAGAGGGAAACTTACGAACACATTCTGCGCCTGTGTAAGTTCCAATTCCATACCAGAATACTGAGATGATGATTCGGAAGACGATTATCACGTATGAGAAATAAAACCCGTAGGCACTTCGTGCTTGGATTGTGAAGGGGATGTGGAGTCGAGCACCAATAAKGCCGTTGTAGGTAACCACCAAGGCAGTGATGAAGTTTCCAATAACCACAGCGACGAGAGCAAGTTTCCAGGAGAGACCAATGGCGATTAACGCGCTACCGATCCGCCAATTTGACACTGCGAAGGCATCGGAGACTATGTCGTCAGTAAATGTGCAAAGCTTCGGCGAGGATCTTGAGCATACTCCAATATGTAACAACTAGTTCGATGATTAATCAGCAAATGTTATCCTCAGATAGCTATGTAATGATATAGACTCACAATTATATGTCCTCCAGGTCTGAAACTCAGGTTTCACAGGATCAAGATCTGCATTCGACCATTTCGACCCAGCAGTTAATTGGCTGCCTTTACTTTGAAGAGCGGCTTTCCCCTTGAGTCGGCTCCATAACGAGGAGTCTTGGAGCTCTTCAGAAGCTCCACTGTCAACTTCAGATGAGACAACTGGCCAGTCGCCTTTGGTTTCCTTTGATATCTCGACAGACATAGGCAACGTGAGGAAGACTCGAACGGCAATGAATATTTAATGTGGTTTCTGCGATGAAGTTGAGAGTATGACAAACAGACTTCAGCAGTCTACATGTAACACTTTGTACAACACCGCCAATTCTTGCGTTATCACTACCGTCATCCTAATTCTCCACATTGTTATCTATGTGATCCACTCTAGGTATTACTCCATAAGATAGACCCCGCAAATTCCTCTATTGAGCCCGCTAGCAGCGATTTCCCCTAGGAATCCCACATTTGAGCTTAAGTTGGCGGCCAGTACCGATACTGAGGGCCTGTGCACATGCCTCTCCTGATGAAGGTCTCGCGTAAATCTTGTGTAGATAAATGGCGTCCCGTTCGAGGCTAGATCGTCACGGTGGCTAGTCAAGTCTCTAGAGCCTATGCTGACCTCTTCAGAGATGTTCCCGAGAAATAGAAGCTGGCAATGAATACTTACTTAATTACTAATTAAGTGAGTATGAAACCCATCGCTTAAACCAAGCGAAACCCACGTGACTAGTGTTAATTGGTCTCCATCTCGTTTCAAGATTCTCCTATCTCAGAATAGACACATGATTTCGCCCAAATAACAATAACGGCAGGTCTCTATTCCAACGATATCGTCTAGTATGGCCTACATAAGGCCTTTGACGAGGTTCTCCATACCCATGACATGGAGCGGAACACGCTTCCGAACTTCTGCAAAGCTCGGCCTGGAATAAGCGATAAGCTCTTCCTACAAAAAGTGGGAGGAGCGGGGTATTGTTGAATGAGTCTAGATTTGAAGCTCGTTGATGCACATCTCGAGTGTAATCAACATTCCAGCAACCTTCTGGGAACCCGCAATCATGTCATTATCACCGCCAACCCACCCCTCCAATTCAACTGGTTCTCATCTTTCCATGACAGTTGATGAGCTTATGAACTTACGTTTAGTTGCACTAGGGACAAAACCACCTTCACTCATCATCCGTGGTGGACAAGTCCTAGCTCTACACACTGGCGAGATTCTCCCTCGAGATGTAGTCCTCTCTGGAAGGCACATCGCCGCGATAACACCTTGGAATCACTTTCCCAAATTTTCAGAGGAAATAAGTGCCCATGGAAAGTTTATATCACCTGGGTTTATTGATACGCACATTCATGTGGAGTATACGAAGCTTGTTCCAGGAGAGCTGGCTCGTTTGAGCGTACCAAGAGGCACCACTACAATCCTGGCAGATGCTAATTGTATTGCAAATGTGTTTGGGGGCCGGGGAATGGACTATATGGGTATGGTTATACCATCGTGTCAGGAGTGAGGTATTCACGTGTTAAAGGGGAAACATCAACACCGCTGCGGATATTGCGTCAAGTATCACATAAAATACCTGGAAATGGGCCCGATATTGAGCTAGGTGGAGTTTCTGTTTCAAGTGAAGAGTTGTGTGAGAGAGTCTCTAAGGCCGACGCAGCTACTTTGGGAGAGAGTAATCCATTTTCTCTAGATCTGGCATCTGCTCAGAAGCAAGCTGCGGCGTTGCATGCCGGGAAACGCATCACAGGGCACACCGCATTGTTGGAAAATGAGCCCCTCTGGGCTTATGCTGCTGGGGGGGTTGGAGACGTAAGTGACCAACCATTAATATATTTCTTCATTGTATGATACTCAACAATCCCACAGGACCACAACGCCCACCAGACCAAAGACGTGATTGAAAGACTACGACTAGGCATGATGCTCACCGTGATGAGTGGATCAATGAACTCCAATATCTCAGGCGTATTTAGTAATATCCAAGCGCTAGAAGGTGGACTTGGCCATCTCTCATTCTGTGCCGATGACAAACTCGTCGAAGATCTTGATTCAGAGGGTCATATTGACTACCACGTTAGAGAATCGATAAGGCTTGGCTTAGATAGCGTGAAGGCATATAGAATAGCCACTCTGAATGCGGCTATGTATTATCGAATCGATCATCTCGTAGGAAGTGTTACACCAGCCAGGCTGGCTGATTTGATGGTTTTGGATAGTTTGGAGGACGTCAGGTTAGCTATAATTAGAACATTCCTTCTATGTGACTGTACTGACACTTGTAAGGCCAAGCCTCGTAATAGTAAATGGCAAACTTGTAGCCAACGACAACCAACCTCTATTTGAAAACACCGACTCGGTCCCTGCCTTCACACTCAACAGTATCCACATCGATCCTGATTTCGTCAACCCTTCTAGTTTCCGAATCGCATCTCGGGCAGGAAGATCTTCTGAATGGGTCCAAGGTATGGAAATGTACGATGGATACTTCAAGAGAGCATTCCATTGCAAACTCTCAGCCCCGTCAGGTTTTCTTGAATGCGATATCTCTCGAGATATCCTCAAAGTCGTAGTGATCGATCGGCATCATGCTACTAAGAATCGCGGCATTGGCTATGTGCGCGGATTTGGACTACAGAAAGGTGCAATCGCGTGCACTACGAATTGCGAGAACCAAAATCTCGTCGTGGTTGGAACGAGTGATGAGGAGATCGCTTCGGCTGTTCAAGAAATCATCCATCTCAATGGAGGGTTCGTTGCTGTATGTGCTGGTAAGCTTCTAGCGGCTGTTGCTCTAGATGTTGCGGGCTGTATGTCTTCAAGTCCCTTCGAGAAAGTCAGAGATGATTCTATCGCTTGTGATGCAGCGGTACGAGATGTCTTGGGTGGGAAGTTGAAGTCGCCATTCATGATTGCTAGCTTTATAGGGTTGGCTGGGGTTCCGGATCTTGGTTTGACAGAGCTTGGACTCATTGAGTGTAAATCTCAGAGCTTGATGAGCGTTGTACTTACTGAGGAGGAAGTAGCTGTTGGAAATGCTGATGTAAATCTTTCGACACCTGTCAAGATATGTTGTCGGTGCCCTAGTCACGCTCATGATGTTCACAGGATGATGGATAGTAATCTAGTTTCAATATAAGTCTCTGGAATATCAACGAAATTAGTATACTTAAGTATATTGAGAGAATCTCGAAGCTAAGCTATTTCACTAGCCCTTAAATTCCTCCTTCCCAATTGAAAGCAGTCCGCTGCTCAGTTTCGTCTTCATATCCCCCTGAGGAATTAATATGAGAAAAGGAAAATTAAATCCTACGCTATTTCAGTATACTTGCTATTCCTTTAGTATCCCATCGCGGGGTGGTACCTGCAGTAGCGTCCTTGCGAATGACTCACCCCATTTCTTTTATCACTTCACCACCACAAGCCATGCTTTCGTCTCAAAACCAACCTCGCCTCAAGTCGCCGATAATGCCGTCACTAGATCATATCATCCTTCTTGTCTCTCCTGAGACTCTGAGCTCCCTTCCCTCCTCCATAACCAATAACTTCACTATCACTCCAGGCGGCCGACACGCAGACAACCTAACCGAAAACAAGCTCATTTGTTTTCGAGATGGTGTTTACATCGAATTGATTGCTTTTATTCCTGGCACCGAGGGAAGAGAGAAGCATTGGTGGGGACGCAAGAAAGAGGGTGGGGTGATAGATTTTGCGTTCACAAGTCCGGAAGGGGTGGAAGCTGGTGAGAACTGGGAGGGTGTCCAGGAACGTTTGGCGAAGTCAGGAAGTAGTGTCAGGTATGACAAGCCTGTTGCTGGTGCAAGATTGAGGCCTGATGGGAAGGAGGTCAAGTGGCATGTCACATTTCCGTCATTGCCTCAAGGATCGCCGTATCAGCGTGGTGTACTGCCATTCTTTTGTCACGATGACACGCCAAGGGAATTGAGAGTCCCAATCAAGGATGAGAATGTTGAACACGCTTGTGGTGCGTTGGGAGTGAAGAGTTTGACTGTCTACATTGGTGAAGCACTGGCGGTGGAGTTGAGGAAGATTTATAGTGCTGTTCTTGGTGTGGATGATAGTGGGAACGGAGGATTTGAAGTTGCATGTCTGAACGGCGGCAGTACAACGAAGATTATCATTGCGGTTCCGAAAGACGACGAGCAAGAGCTGAGGAAAGAAATGAATGAGAGAGGTGGGGTGGTCATAGGAGACCTGATTCTTCGGGGTGAGGATGAAGGCCGAAGGAAGAGACTGGATGAGGGAGTTGGGCTCTGTGGAAGCTCCAGTTTTGAAGGGATATATATAGAGTAGAGGGAGTCTCTGGCTACTTAAGTGCTTATGCTTGTCTATTGCTTATGCTTATCTATTGCTTATGCTTGTCTATTGTTTAAATGCTTGAAAAGACGAAACATGGCGAGCGTGGTGAATAAACATCAGTATTGTCGAAATGCAGAAATGAGTTCTCTCTCCTAGAATTCCGGCGGCAAGCAAGTGTGATCAGTCTCTGGTACTTTTGAGGAAATAGTAGCTTTCAAAATGGCAGATGCCTCCTGGAACAAATCGAACAGCTGTTGAAGGTTCAGGTTACTACTACGCTTGAATTACTGCACATGCATTGGTCTTCTTTGAGACTTGAGCGCCAGGCGCCGTAGCTGTCGACTACCCCGGTGTAATACTGTTACTGTACCTATACTGTACCTATACTTAGCTGATTTGGCCCCCCTTTAGTAGATGACACTATGCAACCTTCACGCTACGGACTTTTCTACTGTACTGTACTGTAGCTTCAGTTAAGCGAATCGGGTTTCTTCTCGTGGGGTGCGTGCGCAGATACTATACATGATCAAGGAGCACTGCACTACAGACGTACCTGCACAGGATTAACATCTTCTGACTTCCTCCAGATTTTTCGACTCGGAGACTTTGACTAGATGAAAATCGCAAAAGCGTAATGTCATGCAACAACGGAATCCAGAAAGTACAAGAAGTTTGCTATACAAACCGCCGCAGCATTAGCTATAACCCTGAGCGCGTTTCAAGTAAGGTGTACGATAGAGTAGGGACGTCCCAAAATCGGAAAATCGGATTTAGGCGTACAACACTACTAACTATATTAAATTAGGCGTAAAGCGATGTACAACGCCCTAGGAATTTTTAGTTAAGTGCTATATATAATAGCGTAATTAAGGCAATTAGGAGACACTGAAATTGAGTATATTAGACTTTTTATAGTGTTGTAAGAGGTAGAATTGTCGTATTTCTTATGTTCTACTATTACGCCTTATTACTAATATCCTTATTAATAAAAGGCCCTAGCGAGTAGTATCTTTAATTATTACCTCTAGCCTTATCGTCGCTATTATCCGAGTTATATTCCTCGATATATTACTCTTCGCCTCCTACCTCCCTAATTACTCTATCGTCGAATTAAGCATCTAGCTCCGCTATATGTCTCTTCTACGAGTTGATAAGGTCTATTCCTCCTAGTAGCGTCTCTAATTCCTTAACACTCCTAGGGTTCTTATAGTCGTATATAAATAGAGCGATTCGTAAGTATTTATATACTTATATATATAGTTAATTAAGCCCGGGCTATAAATCGTAGAGTACGTCAAATACAATTTCTAATAAAATTATAAGGCGATCGTAAAGAGCTTTTACCTCGTTAGTCAGGTATTTATTATTATTAAAAAAGGTAATATTTAACTCGTATACCTTAAGTAGATCTAGATTAGGAACACTAGAGTAATTACGAGTAGGAAAATCAGGGTAGTAGAATAACTCGTAGGGTTAGCCTTAAGGTATATTCTACCTCTTAGTAGTTTACTTATAAATACTATAGTTATTATAGTCTTCTATAAACTCGGCGAGTTACTAGCGGATAGCTAGTATATATATATATTAAAGTGTAATTCGATTAAAGCTTAAACTATCGAAGAGTCCTATCGCTATAAGCGCTCCGAATAGCTTTATCTATTACCTAGTAACTCTATTAATCATTATACGCCACTAGCGCTTAATTCTCTAGTTCTTTATAGATGTGCTATATACCTATACCTTTTCTACTTCTAGGCCTAGTTTAGTATATAATCGAAATAATCTCTAGTAAGCTACTATTAATAGTGTTTCCGCACCTTTATCCGCTTATACAGCCTTAGGAAACCCGTATTGTTTAACTGCCTTAAGGTAGTATTTTATTACCGTAACCTGGGTACGATTAGATAATCTAATATATATACTAATAATTATACGAGAGTAGGCATTAATAATTCCGTATATTTAAAAGCTATACGCCGAGAGTTTATTATACCTATTAACTAACTAGATTCTATTAGGTCCTTTAACCTTATACGCAACTCTCTCTTTAGTAGCGTTAAGCCTACGAGCCTTAGTTACTTATAGAGCGAGGATCTTTTAAAAGCGTGTAATATTATCACGAGAGATAAATAAGCCGTATTTACGCCTTATTCGGGAGAGATTTATACGGTTCCTATATTAAGAGTTTCCGCCGGCTATATACTCCGTTTTAAGTGCCTTAAGAACCCTAGCCTCTTCCTCTAGTATTAATTTAAGCTTCTAATAATAATTAAAGTTATTACGGCGGCGGAGCTCTCGGAGCTACTAATAGCTCATAGAATATCCCTCACAGATTATAGCCTTGAGAATTCTCTTATGAGTAAAGTTCTTATACTAAAGCCTCTCTACGAGCTTAATAATCTCTAGATTCTTAATCGTTATAGTTCTCTTTTAAATTAGATCTCCCTATACCTAGAACTAACAATAGTACGATAAGCGCCTATATACTATAGAAATAATTAGTATAAAAATATTATATAACTTTAAAATAAGGAGAAATACCTAGCTCGTAGGCCTCTATCTACTATAATTAACCTGACCTCATCGATAGGACAATCTTAATTATAATACAAGTCGTAGATGTTATGTTTATAAGCCTCCCATAGTGCCTAAGAAATTATTATTCTTATTCACGAGTTTACTCACGCTATACGTGACAGTTTAGAGCGATTTTAACAGCGTTTTTATCTATTAAGTAAGGAGAATTAATTTAAGCTTAAATATTAATCGTATAGTTAAGATAAAAATTAATTATATAGTATTAATATACACCCGAGGGGGGCATCGTAGGGTAAAGCGTATTAGCTAAGCGATACCGAGCCAATTAACTCGCTCGCTTTAGCTGACTAAGCTTAGGAATTTAACAACACTATCACCTTCCCAGAGAATATATTACAACTTTACTACTAAGTATAGAAGCGAACATATTAGTTTTTTTATATAAACTTATAGTAATAGAAGGCTACACATTAGAGTATCGTTTATATAAGATAGATTTTACCTTGAGATTAGGAGAGAAAAATAATATCAGTTTTATAGAAAATAGATTAAAGCCTCTATTCCTAGATTATTTTAAAGATAATCTCAAATACGATAAACTCTACAATTAAGACGCCTTACTTACGCTCTCTACTAGCTTTTAAGGCTTATATATCTGCCTTTTTCCTTCCGAGCACTTAACCTCCGCCCTAACTTTTACTACTTCCTTTATTAACCTACCCTCCTTTTTAACCTAA